>CAKAJE020000389.1:146102-206169 GCA_916610135.2 Macropis europaea
ATGTTCAATTTACGTCGCCCCTATTTCAGATAGCGTATTGGGCTCGGTTTCATCCTAAAGCGCATGAAATGACGAGAAAAATGCACTATTATACTTCTAGGGCAGGGCAAACAGAGGCCCGATTAGATCATTTTAAATTATGGTTAATTTAAGAATTCAGCGAAATTCTATCACATTTGTTCAATTTACGTCGCTCCTATTTCAGATAGCGCATTGGGCTAAGCGGCACCATAAAGCGCATGAAATGACGAGTAAAATGCACTACTAAACTTCTCGGATAGGGCAATCAGATACACGATTAGGTCATCTTCTATTATGGTTAATATAAGAATTCAGCGAAATTCTATCACGTTTGTTCAATTTACGTCGCTCCTATTTCAGATAGCGCATGGGGCTAAGCGGCACCTTAAAGCGCATGAAATGACGAATAAAATGCACTACTAAACATCAAGAATAGGGAAATCAGAGTCCCGGTTAGATCATTTTATAATATTGCTAATTTAGGAATTCATCGTAACTCTATCACATTTGTTCAATTTACGTCGCTCCTATTCCAGATACAGTATGGGTCTAAGCGGCATCTTAAAGCACATGAAATGTCGAGTAAAATGCACTACTAAACTTCTCGGATAGGGCAATCAGATACACGATTAGGTCATCTTATATTATGGTTTAATTTACGAATTCAGGGAAAATTCATCACACTTGTTCAATATACGTAGCTCCAATTTCAGATAGCGTATTGGGCTGAGCGGCATCTCAAAGCGCATGAAATGGCGAGTAAATTGTACTATTAAACTTCTAGGGGTAGGGCAAACAGAGACCCGATTAGATCATTTTACATTACGGTTAATATAAGAATTCAGCGTAATTCTATCACATTTGTTCAATCTACGTCGCTCCTATTTCAGATACCGTATTGGGCCAAGCGGCATCTCAAAGCGCATGAAATGGCGAGTAAAATGCACTATTAAACTTCAACGGTAGGGCAAAGAGAGACCCGATTAGATAATTTTATATTATGCTTAATTTAAGAATTCAGCGAAATTCTATCACATTTGTTAAATTTACGTCGCTCCTATTTCAGATAGCGTATTGCGCAAAGCGGCATCTCAAAGCGCATGAAATGGCGAGTAAATTGCACTATTAAACTTCTAGGGTAGGGCAAGCAGAGACCCGATTAGATAATTTTATATTATGGTTAATTTAAGAATTCAGCGAAATTCTATCACATTTGTTCAATTTACGTCGCTCCTATTTCAGATAGCGCATTGGGCTAAGCGGCACCTTAAAGCGCATGAAATGACGAGTAAAATGCACTACTAAACTTCTCGGATAGGGCAATCAGATACACGATTAGGGTCATCTTCTATTATGGTTAATATAAGAATTCAGCGAAATTCTATCACGTTTGTTCAATTTACGTCGCTCCCTATTTCAGATAGCGCATGGGGGCTAAGCGGCACCTTAAAGCGCATGAAATGAGGAATAAAATGCACTACTAAACTTCAAGAATAGGGAAATCAGAGTCCCGGTTAGATCATTTTATATTATTGCTAATTTAGGAATTCATCGTAACTCTATCACATTTGTTCAATTTACGTCGCTCCTATTCCAGATACTGTATGGGTCTAAGCGGCATCTTAAAGCACATGAAATGTCGAGTAAAATGCACTACTAAACTTCTCGGATAGGGCAATCAGATACACGATTAGGTCATCTTATATTATGGTTAATTTACGAATTCAGGGAAAATTCATCACACTTGTTCAATTTACGTAGCTCCAATTTCAGATAGCGTATTGGGCTGAGCGGCATCTCAAAGCGCATGAAATGGCGAGTAAATTGTACTATTAAACTTCTAGGGTAGGGCAAACAGAGACCCGATTAGATCATTTTACATTACGGTTAATATAAGAATTCAGCGTAATTCTATCACATTTGTTCAATCTACGTCGCTCCTATTTCAGATACCGTATTGGGCCAAGCGGCATCTCAAAGCGCATGAAATGGCGAGTAAAATGCACTATTAAACTTCAACGGTAGGGCAAAGAGAGACCCGATTAGATAATTTTATATTATGCTTAATTTAAGAATTCAGCGAAATTCTATCACATTTGTTAAATTTACGTCGCTCCTATTTCAGATAGCGTATTGCGCAAAGCGGCATCTCAAAGCGCATGAAATGGCGAGTAAATTGCACTATTAAACTTCTAGGGTAGGGCAAGCAGAGACCCGATTAGATAATTTTATATTATGGTTAATTTAAGAATTCAGCGAAATTCTATCACATTTGTTCAATTTACGTCGCTCCTATTTCAGATAGCGCATTGGGCTAAGCGGCACCTTAAAGCGCATGAAATGACGAGTAAAATGCACTACTAAACTTCTCGGATAGGGCAATCAGATACACGATTAGGTCATCTTCTATTGTTGGTTAATATAAGAATTCAGCGAAATTCTATCACGTTTGTTCAATTTACGTCGCTCCTATTTCAGATAGCGCATGGGGCTAAGCGGCACCTTAAAGCGCATGAAATGAGGAATAAAATGCACTACTAAACTTCAAGAATAGGGAAATCAGAGTCCCGGTTAGATCATTTTATATTATTGCTAATTTAGGAATTCATCGTAACTCTATCACACTTGTTCAATTTACGTAGCTCCAATTTCAGATAGCGTATTGGGCTAAGCGGCATCTCAAAGCGCATGAAATGGCGAGTAAATTGTACTATTAAACTTCTAGGGTAGGGCAAACAGAGACCCGATTAGATCATTTTACATTACGGTTAATATAAGAATTCAGCGTAATTCTATCACATTTGTTCAATCTACGTCGCTCCTATTTCAGATACCGTATTGGGCCAAGCGGCATCTCAAAACGCATGAAATGGCGCGTAAAATGCACTATTAAACTTCAACGGTAGGGCAAAGAGAGACCCGATTAGATCATTTTATATTATGGTTAATTTAAGAATTCAGCGAAATTCTATCACATTTGTTCAATTTACGTCGCTCCTATTTCAGATAGCGTATTGGGCTAAGCGGCATCTCAAATCGCATGAAATGGCGAGTAAATTGCACTATTAAACTTCTTGGGTAGGGCAAACAGAGACCCGATTAGATCATTTTATATTATGGTTAATTTAAGAATTCAGCGAAATTCTATCACATTATGCAATTGACGTCGCTCCTATTTCAGATAGCCTACTGGGCTAGGCAGCATCCTAAAGCGCGTGGAATGTCGAGTGAAATGCACTATTAAACTTCTAGGGTGGGGCGAACAGAGACCCGATTATATCATTTTACATATGGTTAATATAAGAATTCAGCGAAATTCTATCACATTTGTTCAATTTACGTCGCTCCTATTTCAGATAGCGCATGGGGCTAAGCGGCACCTTAAAGCGCATGAAATGACGAATAGAATGCACTACTAAACTTCAAGAATAGGGAAATCAGAGTCCCGGTTAGATCATTTTATATTATTGCTAATTTAGGAATTCATCGTAACTCTATCACATTTGTTCAATTTACGTCGCTCCTATTTCAGATACAGTATGGGTCTAAGCGGCATCTTAAAGCACATGAAATGTCGAGTAAAATGCACTACTAAACTTCTCGGATAGGGCAATCAGATACACGATTAGGTCATCTTATATTATAGTTAATTTACGAATTCAGGGAAATTCTATCACATTTGTTCAATTTACGCCGCTCCTATTTCAGATAGCGTATTGGGCTAAGCGGCATTTCAAAGCGCATGATATGGCGAGTAAATTGCACTATTAAACTTCTAGGGTAGGGCGACCAGAGACCCGATTAGATCATTTTATATTACGGTTAATATAAGAATGCAGCGTAATTGAATCACATTTGTTCAATTTACGTCGCTCCTATTTCAGATAGCGTATTGGGCTAAGCGGCATCTCAAAGCGCATGAAATGGCTAGTAAATTGCACTATTAAACTTCTAGGGTAGGGGCAAACAGAGACCCGATTAGATCATTTTACATTACGGTTAATATAAGAATTCAGCGTAATTCTATCACATTTGTTCAATCTGCGTCGCTCCTATTTCAGATACCGTATTGGGCCAAGCGGCATCTCAAAGCGCATGAAATGGCGAGTAAAATGCACTATTAAACTTCAACGGTAGGGTAAAGAGAGACCCGATTAGATAATTTTATATTATGCTTAATTTAAGAACTCAGCGAAATTCTATCACATTTGTTAAATTTACGTCGCTCCTATTTCAGATAGCGTATTGGGCTAAGCGGCATTTCAAAGCGCATGAAATGGCGAGTAAATTGCACTATTAAACTTCTAGGGTAGGGCGACCAGAGACCCGATTAGATCATTTTATATTACGGTTAATATAAGAATTCAGCGTAATTGAATCACATTTGTTCAATTTACGTCACTCCTATTTCAGATAGCGTATTGGGCTATGCGGCATCTCAAACCGCATGAAATGGCGAACAAAATGCACTATCAAACTTCTATGGTAAGGCAAACAGAGATCCGATTAGATCATTTTATATTACGGTTAATATAAGAATTCAGCGTAATTCTATCACATTTGTTCAATCTACGTCGCTCCTATTTCAGATACCGTATTGGGCCAAGCGGCATCTTAAAGCGCATGAAATGGCGAGTAAAATGCACTGTTAAACTTCAACGGTATGGCAAGCAGAGACCCGATTAGATAATTTTATATTATGGTTAATTTAAGAATTCAGCGAAATTCTATCACATTTGTTCAATTTACGTCGCTCCTATTTCAGATAGCGTATTGGGCTAAGCGGCATCTCAAATCGCATGAAATGGCGAGTAAATTGCACTATTAAACTTCTAGGGTAGGGCAAACAGAGACCCGATTAGATCATTTTATATTTTGTTTAATATAAGAATTCAGCGAAATTCTATCACATTTGTTCAATTTACGCCGCTCCTATTTCAGATAGCGTATTGCGCTAAGCGGCATCTTAAAGCGCATGAAATGGAGAGTAAAATGCACTATTAAACTTCTAGGGTAGGGCAACCAGAGACCCGATTAGATCATTTTATATTATGGTTAATTTAAGAATTCAGCGAAATTCTATCACATTTATGCAATTGACGTCGCTCCTATTTCAGATAGCCTACTGGGCTAGGCGGCATCCTAAAGCGCGTGGAATGTCGAGTGAAATGCACTATTAAACTTCTAGGGTGGGGCGAACAGAGACCCGATTATATCATTTTACATTATGGTTAATATAAGAATTCAGCGAAATTCTATCACATTTGTTCAATTTACGTCGCTCCTATTTCAGATAGCGTATTGGGCTTAGCGGCATCTCAAAGCGCATGAAATGGCGAGTAAAATGCACTATTAAACTTCTAGGGTAGGGCAAACAGAGACCCGATTAGATCATTTTATATTATGGTTAATTTCAGAATTCAGCAAAATTCTATCACATTTGTTTAATTTACGTCGCTCCTGTTTCAGATAGCTTATTGTGCTAAGCGGCATCTCAAAGCGCATGAAATGACGAGTGAAATGCACTATTAAACTTCTAGGGTAGGGCGAACAGAGACCGGATTAGATCATTTTACATTAAGGATAATATAAGAATTCAGCGGAATTCTATCACATTTGTTCAATTTACGTCGCTCATATTTCAGATTCCGTATTGGGCCAAGCGGCATCTCAAAGCGCATGAAATGGCGAGCAAAATGCACTATTAAACTTCTACGGTAGGGCAAACAGAGACCCGATTAGATCATTTTATATTTTGTTTAATATAAGAATTCAGCGAAATTCTATCACATTTGTACAATTTACGTCGCTCATATTTCAGATTCCGTATTGTGCCAAGCGGCATCTCAAAGCGCATGAAATGGCGAGTAAAATGCACTATTAAACTTCAACGGTAGGGCAAAGAGAGACCCGATTAGATAATTTTATATTATGATTAATTTAAGAATTCTGCGAAATTCTATCACATTTGTTCAATTTACGTCGCTCCTATTTCAGATAGCGTATTGGGCTAAGCGGCATCTCAAAGCGCATGAAATGGCGAGTAAATTGCACTATTAAACTTCTAGGATAAGGCAAACAGAGACCCGGTTAGATCATTTTATATATGGTTAATTTAAGAATTCAGCGAAATTCTATCACATTTGTTCAATTTACGTCGCTCCTATTTCAGATAGCGTATTGGGCTAAGCGGCATCTCAAAGCGCATGAAATGATGAGTGAAATGCACTATAAAACTTCTAGTGTAGGGCAAACAGAGACCCGATAAGGTCATTTTATATTACGGTTAATATAAGAAATCAGCGTATTTCTACACATTTGTTCAATTACCGTCGCTCCTATTTCAGATAGCGTATTGGGCAATGCGGCATCTCAAAGTGCATGAAATGGCGAGTAAAGTGCACTATTAAACTTCAAGGGAAGGGTAAACGGAGACCCGATTAGATCATTTTATATTATGGTTAATTTAAGAATTCAGCGAAATTCTATCACATTTGTTCAATTTACGTCGCTCCTATTTCAGATAGCGTATTGGGCCAGGCGGCATCTTAAAGCGCGTGGGATGGCGAGTAAAATGAACTATTAAACTTCTATGATAGGGCAATCAGAGACCCGATTAGGTCATTTTATATTATGGTTAATATAAGAATTCAGCGAAATTCTATCACATGTGTTCAATTTACGCCGCTCCTATTTCAGATAGCGTATTGGGCTAAGCGGCATCTCAAAGCGCATGCAATGACGAGTGAAATGCACTATTAAACTTCTATGATAGGGCAATCGGAGACCCGAAGAGATCGTATTATATTATGGTTAATATAAGAATTCAGAGTAATTCTATCACGTTTGTTCAATTTACGTAACTCCAATTTCAGATAGCGTATTGGGCTAGGTGGGAACTTAAAGCGCATGACATGTCGAGTAAAATGGACTACTAAACTTCTCGGATAGGGCTAACAGAGACCCGATTAGGTCATCTTATATTATGGTTAATATAAGAATTTAGCGAAATTTTATCACTTTTGTTCAATTTACGTCGCCCATATTTCAGATAGCGTATTGGGCTAGGCGGCATCTTAAAGCGCGTAGAATGGCGAGTAAAATGCACTATTAACCTTCTATGATAGGGCAATCAGAGACCCGAATAGATCGTATTATATTATGGTTATATAAGAATTTTGCGTAATTCTATCACGTTTGTTCAATTTACGTAGCACCAATTTCAGATAGCGTATTGGGCTAGGCGGCACCTTAAAGCGCATGAAATGGCGAGTAAAATGCCCTATTAAACTTCTATGATAGGGCAATCAGAGACCCGAATAGATCGTATTATATTATGGTTTTTTATAAGAATTCCGCGAAATTTTATCACATTTGGTTCAATTTACGTCGCCCATATTTCAGATAGCGTATTGGGCAAGGTGGCATCTTAGAGCGCATCAAATGTCGAGTAAAATGCACTATTAAACTTCTAGGGTAGGGGAAACAGAGACCCGAATTGATCGTATTATATTATGGTTAATATAAGAATTCTACGTAATTCTATCACATTTGTTCAACTTACGTCCCCCCTATTTCAGATAGCGTATTGGGCTAGGTGGCATCTTAAAGCACATGAAGTGTCGAGTAAAATGCACTATTAAACTTCTATGATAGGGCAATCAGAGACCCGATTAGATCATTTTATATTATTGTTAATATAAGAATTCAACGTAATTTTATCACATTTGTTCAATTTGTGTCGCTCCTATTTCAGATAGCGTATTGGGCTCGGCGGCACCTTAAAGCGCATGAAATGACGAGTAAAATGCACTGTTAAACTTCTATGATAGGGCAATCGGAGACCCGAAGAGATCGTATTATATTATGGTAAATATAAGAATTCTGCGTAATTCTATCACGTTTGTTCAATTACGTAGCTCCAAATTCAGATAGCGTATTGGGCTAAGCGGCACCTTAAAGCGCATGAAATGACGAGTAAAAGGCGCTATTAAACTTCTATGATAGGGCAATCAGAGACCCGATTAGATCATTTTATATTATAGTTAATATAAGAATTCAAAGTAATTTTATCACATTTGTTCAATTTATATCGCTCCTATTTCAGATTGCGTATTGGCCTAGGCGGCACCATAAAGCGCATGAAATGATGAGTAAAATGCACTATTAAACTTCTATGATAGGTCAATCAGAGACCCGAATAGATCGTATTATATTATGGTTTATATAAGTATTCTGCGTAATTCTATCACATTTGTTCAATTTACGGCGCCCCTGTTTCAGATAGCGTATTGGGCTAAGCGGCATCTTAAAGCGCATGAAATGTCGAGTAAAATGCACTACTAACCTTCTAGGATGGGGCAATCAGAGACCCGATTCGGTCATCTTATATTATGATTAATATAAGAATTCAGCGTAATTCTATCACATTTGTTCAATTGACGTCGCACCTATTTCAGATAGCGTATTGGGCTAGGCGGCACCTTAAAGCGCATGGAATGACGAGTAAAATGCACTATAATACATCTATGATAGGGCAATCAGAGAACCGAACAGATCGTATTATATTATGGTTAATATAAGAATTCTGCGTAATTCTATCACGTTTGTTCAATTTACGTAGCTCCAATTCAGATAGCGTATTGGGCTAAGCGGCACCTTAAAGCGTATGAAATGACGAGTAAAAGGCACTATTAAACTTCTAGGGTAGGGCAAACAGACACACGAGAAGATCATTTTATATTATGGTTCATTTAAGATTTCAGCGAAATTCTATCACATTTGCTCAATTTACGTCGCTCCTATTTCAGATAGCGTATTGGGCTAGGCGGCATCTTAAAGCGCGTGGAATGACGAGTAGAATGCCCTATTAACCTTCTATGATAGGGCAATCAAAGACCCGATTATATCATTCTATATTATGGTTAATATAAGAATTCTGCGTAATTCTATCACATTTGTTCAATTTATGTCGCTCCTATTTTAGATAGCGTATTGGGCCAGGCGGCACCTTAAAGCGCATGGAATGACGAGTAAAATGCACTATTATACATCTATGATAGGGCAATCAGAAAACCGAATAGATCGTATTATGTTATGGTTAATATAAGAATTCTGCGTAGCTCTATCACGTTTGTTCAATTTACGTAGCTCCATTTTCAGATAGCGTATTGGGCTAAGCGGCACCTTAAAGCGTATGAAATGACGAGTAAAAGGCACTATTAAACTTCTATGATAGGGCAATCAGAGACCCGATTAGATCATTTTATAGTATGGTTAATTTAAGAATTCTTCGTAATTCTATCACATTTGTTCAATTTGCGTCGCTCTTATTTCAGATAGCGTATTGGGCTAAGCGGCACCTTAAAGCGCATGAAATGAGGAGTAAAATGCACTATTAAAATTCTATGATAAGGCAATCACAGACCCGATTAGATCCTTTTATATTATTTTTAATATAAGCATGCAGCGTAATTTTATCACATTTGTTCAATTTACGTCGCCACTATTTCAGATAGCGTATTGGGTTATGTGGCATATTAAAGCGCATGAAATGTCGTGTAAAATGCACTAGCAAAGTTCTAGGGTAGGGCACACAGGGACCCGATTAGATCATTATATATTATGGTTAATTTAAGAATTCAGTGAAAATCTATCCCACTCGTTCAATTTACGTCGCTCCAATTTCTGATAGCGTATTGGGCCTGGCGGCACCTTAAAGCGGATGACATGGCTAGTAAAATGCACTATTAAACTTATATGATAGGGCAATCAGAGGCACGATTAGATCATTTTATATTATGTGAAATATAAGGATTCTGCATAATTCTATCACATTTGTTCAATTTACGTCGCTCCTGTTTCAGATAGCGTATTGGGCTAGGCGGCATCTTAAAGCGCGTGGAATGACGAGTAAAATGCACTATTAACCATCTATGATAGGGCAATCAGAGACCCGATTAGATCATTGTATATTATGGTTAATATAAGAATTCAGCGAAATTCTGTCACATTTGTTCAATTTACGTCGCTCCTATTTCAGATAGCGTTTTGGGATAATCGGCATCTCAAAGCGCATGAAATGTCGAGTAAAATGCACTACTAAACTTCTCGGATAGCGCAATCAGAGACCCGATTAGGTCATCTTATTTTATGGTTAATATAAGAATTCAGGGAAATTTTATAACATTTGTTCAATTTACTTCGCCCCTGTTTCAGATAGCGTATTGGGCTAGGTGGCATCTTAAAGCGCATGAAATGTCGAGTAAAATGCACTATTAATCTTCTAGGGTAGGGCAAACAGAGACCCGATTAGATCATTTTACATTATGGTTAATTTAAGAATTCAGCGAAATTCAGTCACATTTGTTCAATTTACGTTGCTCCAATTTCAGATAGCGTATTGGGCCAAGCGGCACCTTAAAGCGCATGCAATGACGAGTAACATGCACTACTAAACTTCTATGATAGGGCAATCAGTGACCCGAATATATCGTATTATATTATGGTTAATATAATAATTCTGCGTAATTCTTTCACGTTTGTTCAGTTTACGTAGCTCCAATTTCAGATAGCGTATTGGGCTAGGCGGCATCTTAAAGCGCATGAAATGTCGAGTAAAATGCACTACTAAACTTCTCGGATAGCGCAATCAGAGACCCGATTAGGTCATCTTATATTACGGTTAATATAAGAATTCAGCGAAATTATATTACATTTGTTCAATTTACGTCGCTCCAACATCAGATAGCGTATCGGGATAAGCGGCACCTAAAAGCGCATGTAATGCAGAGCAAAATGAACTATTAAACTTCTATGATACAGCAATCAGAGACCCGATTAGATCATTTTATATTATGGTTAATATAAGAATTCAGCGTTATTATATCACATTTGTTCAATTTACGTTGCTCCTATTTCAGATAGCGTATTGGGCCAAGCGGCACCTTAAAGCGCATGCAATGTCGAGTAAAATGCACTATTAAACATCTAAGATAGGACAATCAGAGACCCGATTAGATTATTTTATATTATTGATAATATAAGAATTCTGCGTAATTCTATCACATTTGTTCAATTTGCGACGCTTCTATTTCAGATAGCGTATTGGGCGAGGCGGCATCTTAAAGCGCATGAAATATCGAGTAAAATGCACTACTAAACTTCTCGGATAGGGCAATCAGAGACCCGATTAGATCATTTTATATTATGGTTAATATAAGAATTCAGCGAAATTCTATCACATTTGTTCAATTTACGTCGCTCCTATTTAAGATAGCGTAATGGGCTAGACGGCACCCTAAAGCGCATGGAATATCGAGTAAAATGCACTACTAAACTTCTAGGATAGGGCAATCAGAATCCCGATTAGATCATCATATATTATTGTTAATTTAAGTATTCACCGTAACTATATCACATTTGTCCAATTCGCGTCGCTCCTACACCCGACGTCCTATTGAGATAGGCGGCATTTTAAAGCGCATGAAATGGCTAGTAAAATGCACTACTAAACTTCTAGGATAGGGCAATCAGAGACCCGATCAGGTCATCTTATATTATGATTAATATAAGAATTCAGCGAAATTCTATCACATGTGTTCAATTTACGTCGCTCCAACTTCAGATAGCGTATCGGGATAAGCGGCACATTTAAGCGCATGAAATGTCGTCCAAAATGCACTATTAAACTTCTGTGATAGGGCAATCAGAGACCCGATTAGATCATTTTATTTTATGGTTAATATAAGAATTCTGCGTAATTTTATCACATTTGTTCAATTTACGTCGCTCCAACTTCAGATAGCGTATCGGGATAAGCGGCACCTTAAGGCGCATGAAATGCCAAGCAAAATGCACTATTAAACTTCTATGATATAGCAACCAGAGACCCGATTAGATCATTTTATATTATTGTTAATATAAGAATTCAGGGAAATTCTATCACATTTGTTCAATTTACGCCGCTCCTATTTCAGATAGCGTATTGCGCTAAGCGGCATCTTAAAGCGCATGAAATGGTGAGTAAAATGCACTATTAAACTTCTAGGGTAGGGCAACCAGAGACCCGATTAGATCATTTTATATTATGGTTAATTTAAGAATTCAGCGAAATTCTATCACATTTATGCAATTGACGTCGCTACTATTTCAGATAGCCTACTGGGCTAGGCGGCACCCTAAAGCGCGTGGAATGCCGAGTGAAATGAACTATTAAACTTCTAGGGTGGGGCGAACAGAGACCCGATTATATCATTTTACATTAAGGTTAATATAAGAATTCAGCGAAATTCTATCACATTTGTTCAATTTACGTCGCTCCTATTTCAGATAGCGTATTGGGCTAAGCGGCATCTCAAAGCGCATGAAATGGACGAGTGACAGGCACTATTAAACTTCTAGGGTAGGGCGATCAGAGACCCGATTAGATCATCTTACGTTATGGTTAATATAAGATATCAGCGAAATTCTATCACATTTGTTCAATTTACGCCGCTCCTATTTCAGATAGCGTATTGTGCTAAGCGGCGTCTCAAAGCGCATGAAATGGCGAGTAAATTGCACTATTAAACTTCTAGGGTGGGGCGAACAGAGACCCGATTAGATCATTTTATATTACGGTTAATATAAGAATTCAGCGTAATTCTATCACATTTGTTCAATCTACGTCGCTCCTATTTCAGATACCGTATTGGGCTATGCGGCATCTCAATGCGCATGATATGGCGAGTAAAATGCACTATTAAACTTCTAGGGTAGGGCAAACAGAGACCCGATTAGATCATTTTATATTATGGTTAATTTCAGAATTCAGCGTAATTCTATCACATTTGTTCAACTTACGTCGCTCCTATTTCAGACACCGTATTGGGCCAAGCGGCATCTCGCAGCGCATGAAATGGCGAGTAAAATGCACTATTAAACTTCAACGGTTGGGCAAACAGAGACCCGATTAGATAATTTTATATTATAGTTAATTTAAGAATCAGCGAAATTCTATCACATTTGTTCAATTTACGCCGCTCCTATTTCAGATAGCGTATTGGGCTAAGCGGCATCTCAAAGCGCATGAAATGGCGAGTAAATTTCACTATTAAACATCTAGGGTAGGGCAAACAGAGACCCGATTAGATCATTTTACATTACGGTTAATATAAGAATTCAGCGTAATTCTATCACATTTGTTCAATTTACGTCGCTCCTATTTCAGATAGCGTATTGGGCTAAACGGCATCTCAAAGCGCATGAAATGACGAGTGACATGCACTATTAAACTTCTAGGGTAGGTCGATCAGAGACCCGATTAGATCATTTTACGTTATGGCTAATATAAGATTTCAGCGAAATTCTATCACATTTGTTCAATCTACGTCGCTCCTATTTCAGATACCGTATTGGGCTATGCGGCATCTCAAAGCGCATGATATGGCGAGTAAAATGCACTATTAAACTTCTAGGGTAGGGCAAACAGAGACCCGATTAGATCATTTTATATTTTGTTTAATATAAGAATTCAGCGAAATTCTATCACATTTGTTCAATTTACGTCGCTCCTATTTCAGATAGCGTATTGGGCTAAGCGGCATCTCAAAGTGCATGAAATGGCGAGTAAAGTGCACTATTAAACTTCAAGGGAAGGGCAAATAGAGACCCGATTAGATCATTTTATATTATGGTTAATTTAAGAATTCAGCGAAATTCTATCACATTTTATCAATTTACGTCGCTCTTATTTCAGATAGCGTATTGGGCTAAGCGGCATCTGAAAGCGCATGAAATGGCGAGTAATTTCCACTATTAAACTTCTAGGGTAGGGCGAACAGAGACACGATTAGATCATTTTATATTACGGTTAATATAAGAATTCAGCGTAATTCAATCACATTTGTTCAATTTACGTCGCTCCTATTTCAGATAGCGTATTGGGCTATGCGGCAGCTCAAACCGCATGAAATGGCGAGTAAAATGCACTATCAAACTTCTAAGGTAAGGCAACAGAGACCCGATTAGATCATTTTATATTACGGCTAATATAAGAATTCAGCGTAATTCTATCACATTTGTTCAATCTACGTCGCTCCTATTTCAGATACCGTATTGGGCCAAGCAGCATCTCAAAGTGCATGAAATGGCAAGTAAAAGGCACTATTAAACTTCTAGGGTAAGGCAAACAGAAACCCGATTAGATCATTTTATATTATGGTAAATTTAAGAATTCAGCGAAATTCCATTTTATGTTACGGTTAATATAAGAATTCAGCGTTATTCTATCACATTTCTTGAATTTGCGTAGCTCCTATTTCAGATAGCCTACTGTGCTAGGCGGCATCCTAAAGCTCGTGGAATGGCGAGTGAAATGCACTATCAAACTTCTAGGGAGGGGCGAACAGAGACCCGATTCGATCATTTTACATTATGGTTAATATAAGAATTCAGCGAATTTCTATCACATGTGTTCAATTTACGTTGCTCCTATTTCAGATAGCGCATTGGGCTAAACGGCATCTCAAAGCGCATGAAATGAGGAGTGAAATGGACTATTAAACTTCTGGGGTAAGGCAAAGAGAGACACGATTAGATCATTTTATATTAAGGTTAATATAAGAATCCAGCGTAATTCTATCACATTTGTTCAATTTACGTCGCTCCTATTTCAGATAGCGTATTGGGCTAAGCGGCATCTCAAAGTGCATGAAATGGCGAGTAAAGTGCACTATTAAACTTCAAGGGAAGGGTAAACAGAGATCCGATTAGATCATTTTATATTATGGTTAATTTAAGAATTCAGTGAAATTCTATCACATTTATTTAATTTACGTCGCTCCTATTTCAGATAGCGTATTGGGCTAGGCGGCATATTAAAGCGCATGAAATGACGAGTAAAATGCACTATTAAGCTTCTATGATAGGGCATTCAGAGACCCGATTAGATCACTCTATATTATGGTTAATATAAGAATTCTGCGTAATTCGATCACATTTGTTCAATTTACGTCGCTCCCATTTCAGATAGCGTATTGGGCTAGGCGGCATCTTAAAGCGCATGGAATGGCGAGTAAAATGCACTATAAAACTTCTATGATAGGGCAATCAGAGACCCGATTAGATCACTCTATATTATGGTTAATATAAGAATTCTGCGTAATTCGATCACATTTGTTCAATTTACGTCGCTCCCATTTTAGATAGCGTTTTGTGCTAAGCCGCATCTTAAAGCGCATGTAATGTCGAGTAAAATGCACTACTAAACTTCGAGGATAGGGAAATCAGAGATCCGATTAGGTCACCTTATATTATGATTATTATAAGAATGCAGCGTAATTCTATCACATTTGTTCAATTTACGTCGCTCCTATTTCAGAAAGCGTATTGGGATAGGCGGCATCTTAAAGCGCATGGAATGGCGAGTAAAATGCACTACTGAACTTCTAGGGTAGGGCAAACAGAGACCCGATTACATCATTTTATATTATAGTGCATTTAAGAATTCAGCGAAATTCTATCACATTCGTTCAATTTACGTCGCTCCTATTTCAGACAGCGTATTGGCCTGAGCGGCACCATAAAGCGCATGAAATGACGAGTAAAATGCACTATTAAACTTCTATGATGGGGCAGTCAGAGACCCGAATAGATCGTATTATGTTATGGTTTATATAAGAATTCTGCGTAATTCTATCACATTTGTTCAATTTATGTCGCTCCTATTTCAGATAGCGTATTGGGCTATGCGGCACCTTAAAGCGCATGAAATGACGAGTAAAATGCACTGTTAAACTTCTATGATAGGGCAATCAGAGACCCGGATAGATCGTATTATATTATGTTTAATATAAGAATTCTGCGTAATTCTATCACATTTGTTCAATTTACGTCGCTCCAATTTCAGATAGCGTATTGGGCAAGGCGGCATCTTAAAGCGCGTAGAATGACGAGTGAAATGCACTACTAACCCTCCATGATAGGGCAATCAAAGACCCGATTAGATCATTCTATATTATGGTTAATATAAGAATTCTGCGTAATTCTATCACATTTGTTCAATTTATGTCGCTCCTATTTCAGATAGCGTATTGGGCTAGGCGGCACCTTAAAGCGCATGAAATGACGAGTAAAATGCACTATTAAACTTCTATGATAGGGCAATCAGAGACCCGAATAGATCGTATAATATTATGGTTAATATGAGAATTCTGCGTAATTCTATCACGTTTGTTCAATTTACGTAGCTCCAATATCAGATAGCGTATTGGACTAGGCGGCATCTTAAAGCGCATGAAATGTCGAGTAAAATGCACTACTAAACTTCTCGGATTGGGCCATCAGAGACCCGATCAGGTCATCTTATATTATGGTTAATATAAGAATTCAGCGAAATTCTATCACATTTGTTCAATTTACGTCGCTCCAATTTCAGATAGCGTATTGGGCTAAGCGGCACCTTAAAGCGCATGAAATGACGAGTAAAATGCACTCTTAAACTTCTATGATAGGGCAATCAGAGACCCGATTAGATCATTTTATATTATGGTTAAGATAAGAATTCAGCGAAATTTTATCAGCTTTGTTCAATTAACGTAGCTCCAATTTCAGATAGCGTATTGGGCTAGGTGGCATCTTAAAGCGCATGAAATGTCGAGTAGAATGCACTACTGAACTTCTAGGGTAGGGCAAACAGAGACCCGATTACATCATTTTATATTATGGTTCATTTAAGAATTCAGCGAAATTCTATCACATTCGTTCAATTTACGTCGCTCCTATTTCAGATAGCGTATTGGGCTTAGCGGCATCTTAAATCGCGTAGAATGACGAGTAAAATGCACGACCAAGCTTCTATGATAGGGCAATCAAAGACCCGATTAGATCATTCTATATTATGGTTAATACAAGATTTCTGCGTAATTCTATCACATTTGTTCAATTTACGTCGCTCCTATTTCAGATAGCGTATTGGGCTAAGCGGCACATTAAAGCGCATGAAATGACGTTTAAAATGCACTATTAAGCTTCTATGATAGGACAATCAGAGACCCGATTAGATTATTTTATATTATTGTTAATATAAGAATTCAGAGTAATTTTACCACATTTGTTCAATTTACGTCGCCCCTATTTCAGATAGCGTATTGGGCTAGGTGGCATGTTAAAGCGCATGAAATGTCGCGTAAAATGCACTATTAAACTTCTAGGGTAGGGCAAACAGAGACCCGATTAGATCATTTTATGTTATGGTTAATTTAAGGATTCATCGAAATTCTGTCACATTTGTTCAATTTACGTCGCTCCTATTTCAGATACCGTATTGTGCTAAGCGGCACCTTAAAGCGCATGGATTGTAGAGTTCAATGCACTATTAAACTTCTAGGATAGGGCAATCAGAGATCCGATTAGGTCACCTTATATTATGATTATTATAAGAATTCAGCGTAATTCTATCACATTTGTTCAATTTACGTCGCTCCTATTTCAGAAAGCGTATTGGGATAGGCGGCATCTTAAAGCGCATGGAATGGCGAGTAAAATGCACTACTGAACTTCTAGGGTAGGGCAAACAGAGACCCGATTACATCATTTTATATTATAGTGCATTTAAGAATTCAGCGAAATTCTATCACATTCGTTCAATTTACGTCGCTCCTATTTCAGACAGCGTATTGGCCTGAGCGGCACCATAAAGCGCATGAAATGACGAGTAAAATGCACTATTAAACTTCTATGATGGGGCAGTCAGAGACCCGAATAGATCGTATTATGTTATGGTTTATATAAGAATACTGCGTAATTCTATCACATTTGTTCAATTAATGTCGCTCCTATTTCAGATATCCTATTGGACTAGGCGGCATCTTAAAGCGCATGAAATGTCGAGTAAAATGCACTACTAAACTTCTCGGATAGGGCAATCAGAGACCCGATTAGGTCACCATATATTATGGTTAATATAAGAATTCAGCGAAATTCTATCACATTTGTTCAATTTACGTCGCCCCTATTTCAGATAGCGTATTGGGCTAGGTGGCATCTTAAAGCGCATGAAATGACGAGTAAAATGCACTATTAAACTTTTACGATAGAGCAATCAGAGACCCGAATGGATCGTATTATATTATGGTTAATATAAGAATTCTGCGTAATTCTATCACGTTCGTTCAATTTACGTAGCTCCAATTTCAGATTGCGTATAGGGCTGGGCGGCATCTTAAAGCGTATGAAATGTTGAGTAAAATGCACTACTAAACTTCTCGGATAGGGCAATCAGAGACCCGATTAGGTCATCTTACACTATGGTTAATATAAGAATTCAGCGAAATTTTATCACATTTGCTCAATTTACGTCGCCCCTATTTCAGATAGCGTATTGGGCTAGGCGGCATCTTAAAGCCCATGAAATGTCAAGTAAAATGCGCTATTAAACTTCTAGGGTAGGGTAAACAGGGACCCGATTAGATCATTTTATATTATGGTTAATTTAAGAATTCAGCGAAATTCTATCACATTAGTTCAATTTACGTCGCCCCTATTTCAGATAGCGTATTGAGCTAGGTGGCATCTTAAAGCGCATGAAATATCGAGTAGAATGCACTACTGAACTTCTAGGGTAGGTCAAACAGAGACCCGATTACATCATTTTATATTATGGTTCATTTAAGAATTCAGCGAAATTCTATCACATTCGTTCAATTTACGTCGCTCCTATTTCAGATAGCGTATTCGGCTAAGCGGCATCTTAAACCGCGTAGAATGACGAGTAAAATGCACGACCAACCTTCTATGATAGGGCAACCAAAGACCCGATTAGATCATTCTATATTATGGTTAATATAAGATTTCTGTGTAATTCTATCACATTTGTTCAATTTATGTCGCTCCTATTTCAGATATCGTATTGGGCTATGCGGCACCGTAAAGCGCATGAAATGACCGGTAAAATGCACTATTAAACTTCTATGATAGGGCAATCAGAGACCAGATTAGATCATATTATATTATGGTTAATTTAAGAATTCAGCGAAATTTTATCACATTTGTTCAATTAACGTAGCTCCTATTTCAGATAGCGTACTGGGCTAGGCGGCATCTTAAAGAGCGTGGAATGGCGAGTAAAATGTACTACTAAACTTCTATCATAGGGCAACCAGAGACCCGAATAGATCGTATTATATTATGGTTTATATAAGAATTATGCGTAATTCTATCACATTTGTTCAATTTATGTCGCTCCTATTTCAGATAGCGTGTTGGGCTAGGCGGCACCTTAAAGCGCATGAAATGACGAGTAACATGCACTATTAACCTTCTATGATAGGGCAATCAGAGACCCGAATAGATCGTATTATAATATGGTTAATATAAGAATTCAATGTAATTTTATCACATTTGTTCAATTTACGTCGCTGCTATTTCAGATAGCATATTGGGCTAAGCGGAATCTTAAAGCGCATAATATGTCGAGGAAAAGGCACTACTAAACTTCTAGGATAGGGCAATCAGGGATCCGATTAGATCATTTTATATTACGGTTAATATAAGAATTCTGCGTAATTCTATCAGGTTTGTTCAATTTACGTCGCTCCTATTTCAGATAGCGCACTGGGCTAGGCGGCATCTTACAGCGCGTGGATTGACGAGTAAAATGCACTACTAACCTTCTATGATAGGGCAATCAGAGACCCGTTTAGATCATTTTATATTATGGTTAATATAAGAATTCTGCGTAATTCTATCACATTTGTTCAATTTACGTAGCTCCAATTTCAGATAGGGTATTGGACTAGGCGGCATCTTAAAGCGCATGAAATGTCGAGTAAAATGCACTATTAAACTTCTATGATAGGGCAATCAGAGACCCGATTAGATCATTTTATATTATTGTTAATATAAGAATTCAAAGTAATTTTATCACATTTGTTCAATTTACGTCGCCCCTATTTCAGACAGCGTATTGGGCTAGGTGGCTTCTTAAAGCTCATGAAGTGTCGAGTGAAATGCAGTATTAAACTTCTAGGGTAGGGCAAACGGAGACCCGATTAGATCATTTTATATAATGATTAATTTAAGAATTCAGCGAAATTCTATCACATTTGTTCAATTTACGTCGCCACTATTTCAGATAGCGTATTGGGCTACGCGGCACCTTAAAGCGCATGAAATGGCGAATAAAATGCACTATTAAGCTTCTATGGTAGGGCAATCAGAGACCAGATTAGATCATATTATATTATGAATAATATAAGAATTCTGCGTAATTCTATCACGTTTGTTCAATTTACGTAGCTCCTGCTTCAGACAGCGTATTGGCTAAGCGGCATCTTAAAGCGCGTGGAATGACGAGCAAAATGCACTACTAACTTTCTATGATAGGGCAATCGGAGACCAGATTAGATCATTTTATATTATGGTTAATATAAGAATTAAGCGTAATTCTATCACATTTGTTCAATTTACGTCGCTCCTATTTCAGATAGCGTATTGGGCTAAGCGGCACCTTAAAGCGCATGAAATGATGAGTAAAATGCACTATTAAACTTCTATGGTAGGGCAATCAGAGACCCGATTAGATCATTTTATATTATAGTTAATATAAGAATTCACAGTAATTTTATCACATTTGTTCATTTTATATCGCTCCTATTTCAGATAGCGTGTTGGGCTAGGCGGCACCTTAAAGCGCATGAAATGACGAGTAACATGCACTATTAACCTTCTATGATAGGGCAATCAGAGACCCGAATAGATCGTATTATAATATGGTTAATATAAGAATTCAATGTAATTTTATCACATTTGTTCAATTTACGTCGCTGCTATTTCAGATAGCATATTGGGCTAAGCGGAATCTTAAAGCGCATAATATGTCGAGTAAAAGGCACTACTAAACTTCTAGGATAGGGCAATCAGGGATCCGATTAGATCATTTTATATTACGGTTAATATAAGAATTCTGCGTAATTCTATCAGGTTTGTTCAATTTACGTCGCTCCTATTTCAGATAGCGCACTGGGCTAGGCGGCATCTTACAGCGCGTGGATTGACGAGTAAAATGCACTACTAACCTTCTATGATAGGGCAATCAGAGACCCGTTTAGATCATTTTATATTATGGTTAATATAAGAATTCTGCGTAATTCTATCACATTTGTTCAATTTACGTAGCTCCAATTTCAGATAGGGTATTGGACTAGGCGGCATCTTAAAGCGCATGAAATGTCGAGTAAAATGCACTATTAAACTTCTATGATAGGGCAATCAGAGACCCGATTAGATCATTTTATATTATTGTTAATATAAGAATTCAAAGTAATTTTATCACATTTGTTCAATTTACGTCGCCCCTATTTCAGACAGCGTATTGGGCTAGGTGGCTTCTTAAAGCTCATGAAGTGTCGAGTGAAATGCAGTATTAAACTTCTAGGGTAGGGCAAACGGAGACCCGATTAGATCATTTTATATAATGATTAATTTAAGAATTCAGCGAAATTCTATCACATTTGTTCAATTTACGTCGCCACTATTTCAGATAGCGTATTGGGCTACGCGGCACCTTAAAGCGCATGAAATGGCGAATAAAATGCACTATTAAGCTTCTATGGTAGGGCAATCAGAGACCAGATTAGATCATATTATATTATGAATAATATAAGAATTCTGCGTAATTCTATCACGTTTGTTCAATTTACGTAGCTCCTGCTTCAGACAGCGTATTGGCTAAGCGGCATCTTAAAGCGCGTGGAATGACGAGCAAAATGCACTACTAACTTTCTATGATAGGGCAATCGGAGACCAGATTAGATCATTTTATATTATGGTTAATATAAGAATTAAGCGTAATTCTATCACATTTGTTCAATTTACGTCGCTCCTATTTCAGATAGCGTATTGGGCTAAGCGGCACCTTAAAGCGCATGAAATGATGAGTAAAATGCACTATTAAACTTCTATGGTAGGGCAATCAGAGACCCGATTAGATCATTTTATATTATAGTTAATATAAGAATTCACAGTAATTTTATCACATTTGTTCAATTTATATCGCTCCTATTTCAGATAGCGTGTTGGGCTAGGCGGCACCTTAAAGCGCATGAAATGACGAGTAACATGCACTATTAACCTTCTATGATAGGGCAATCAGAGACCCGAATAGATCGTATTATAATATGGTTAATATAAGAATTCAATGTAATTTTATCACATTTGTTCAATTTACGTCGCTGCTATTTCAGATAGCATATTGGGCTAAGCGGAATCTTAAAGCGCATAATATGTCGAGTAAAAGGCACTACTAAACTTCTAGGATAGGGCAATCAGGGATCCGATTAGATAATTTTATATTACGGTTAATATAAGAATTCTGCGTAATTCTATCAGGTTTGTTCAATTTACGTCGCTCCTATTTCAGATAGCGCACTGGGCTAGGCGGCATCTTACAGCGCGTGGATTGACGAGTAAAATGCACTACTAACCTTCTATGATAGGGCAATCAGAGACCCGTTTAGATCATTTTATATTATGGTTAATATAAGAATTCTGCGTAATTCTATCACATTTGTTCAATTTACGTAGCTCCAATTTCAGATAGGGTATTGGACTAGGCGGCATCTTAAAGCGCATGAAATGTCGAGTAAAATGCACTATTAAACTTCTATGATAGGGCAATCAGAGACCCGATTAGATCATTTTATATTATTGTTAATATAAGAATTCAAAGTAATTTTATCACATTTGTTCAATTTACGTCGCCCCTATTTCAGACAGCGTATTGGGCTAGGTGGCTTCTTAAAGCTCATGAAGTGTCGAGTGAAATGCAGTATTAAACTTCTAGGGTAGGGCAAACGGAGACCCGATTAGATCATTTTATATAATGATTAATTTAAGAATTCAGCGAAATTCTATCACATTTGTTCAATTTACGTCGCCACTATTTCAGATAGCGTATTGGGCTACGCGGCACCTTAAAGCGCATGAAATGGCGAATAAAATGCACTATTAAGCTTCTATGGTAGGGCAATCAGAGACCAGATTAGATCATATTATATTATGAATAATATAAGAATTCTGCGTAATTCTATCACGTTTGTTCAATTTACGTAGCTCCTGCTTCAGACAGCGTATTGGCTAAGCGGCATCTTAAAGTGCGTGGAATGACGAGCAAAATGCACTACTAACTTTCTATGATAGGGCAATCGGAGACCAGATTAGATCATTTTATATTATGGTTAATATAAGAATTAAGCGTAATTCTATCACATTTGTTCAATTTACGTCGCTCCTATTTCAGATAGCGTATTGGGCTAAGCGGCACCTTAAAGCGCATGAAATGATGAGTAAAATGCACTATTAAACTTCTATGGTAGGGCAATCAGAGACCCGATTAGATCATTTTATATTATAGTTAATATAAGAATTCACAGTAATTTTATCACATTTGTTCATTTTATATCGCTCCTACTTCAGACTGCGTACTGGGCTGGGCGGCATCTTACAGCGCGTGGATTGTCGAGTAAAATGCACTACTAACCTTCTATGCAAGGGCAATCAGAGATCCGTTTAGATCATTTTATATTATGGTTAATATAAGAATTCTACGAAATTCTACCACATTTGTTCAATTTACGTCGCTCCTATTTCAGATAGCGTATTGGGCTAAGCGGCCTCTTAAAGCTCAAGAAATGGCGAGCAACATACACTATTAAACTTCTATGATAGGGCGATCAGAGACCCGACTAGATCATCTTATATTATGGATAGTTTAAGAATTCGTCGTAATTCTATCATGTTTGTTCAATTTACGTCGCTCCTATTTCAGGCAGTGTATTGGGCTAAGCGGAATCTTAAAGCGCATGAAATGTCGAGTACCATACACTCCTAAAGTTCTTGGATAGGGCAATCAGAGACCCGATTAGGTCATCTTATATTATGGTTAATTTAAGAATTCAGCGTAATTCTATCACATTTGTTAAATTTGCGTCGATCCTATTTCAGGCAGCGTATTTGGATAAGCGGAATCTTAAAGCGCATGAAATGCCGAGTAAAATTCACTATTAACCTTCTATGATAGGGCAATCAGAGTCCCGATTAGGACATCTTATATTATGCTTAATTTAAGAATTCGTCGTAACTCTATCACATTTGTCCAACTTACGTAGCTCCAATTTCAGATAGCGTATTGGGCTAGCCGGCACCTTAAAGCGCGTGGAATGACGAGTAGAGTGCACTTCTAACCATCTATGGTAGGGCAATGAGAGACCCGATTAGATCATTTTATATTATGGTTAATATAAGAATTCAGCGAAATTCTATCACATTTGTTCAATTTACGTCGCTCCTATTTCAGATAGCGTATTGGGCTAGGCAGAATCTTAAAGGGCATGAGATGACCAGTAAAATGCACTATTAAACTTCTATGATAGGGCAATCAGAGACCCGATTAGATCATTTTAAATTATGGTTAATATAAGAATTCTACGTAAATCTATCACATTTGTTCAATTTACGTCGCTCCTGTTTCAGTAGCGCATTGGGCCAAGCGGCATCTCAAAGCGCCTGAAATGGCGAGTAAAATGTACAATTAAACTTCTAGGGTAGGGTAAACAGAGACCCGATTACATCATTTTATATTATGGTTAATTCAAGAATTCAGCAAAATTCTATCACATTTGTTCAATTTACGTCGCTCCTATTTCAGACAGCGTATTGGGCTAAGCGGCATCTCAAGGCGCATGAAATGGCGTGTAAAATACACCATTAAACCTCTAGGGTAGGGCGATCATAGACCCTATTAGATCATTTTATATTATGGTTAATTTAAGAATTCAGCGAAATTCTATCACATTTGTTCAATTTACGTCGCTCCTATTTCTGACAGCGTATTGTGCTAGGCGGCATCTTAAAGCCAATGGAATGACGAGTAAAATGCACTATTAAGCTTCTATGATAGGGCAATCAGAGACCCGATCAGATCATTTTATATTATGTTTAATATAAGAATTCTGCGTAACTCTGTCACATTTGTTCAATTTACGTAACTCCAATTTCAGATATCGGATTGGGCTAGACGGCACCTTAAAGCGCATGAAATGTCGAGTAAAATGCACTATTAAACTTTTATGATGGGGCAATCAGAGACCCGATTAGATCATTTTATATTATTGTTAATATAAGAATTCAGCGTAATTCTTTCACATTTGTTCGTTTTACGTCGCTCCTGTTTCATATAGCGTATTGGGCTAAGCGGCTCCTTAAAGCGCATGAAATGGCGAGTAAAATGCACTATTAAACATCTAGGGTAGGGCAATCAGAGACCCGATTAGATCATTTTAAATTATGGTTCATATAAGAATTCTGCGAAATTCTATCACATTTGGTCAATTTAAGTAGCTCCAATTTCAGATAGCGTATTGGGCTAAGCGGCACCTTAAAGCGCATGAACTGACGAGTAAAATGCATTATTAAACTTCTATGATAGGGCAATCGGAGACTCGATTAGATCATTTTATATTATTGTTTAAATAAGAATTCAGCGAGATTCTATCACATTTGTTCAATTTACGACGCTCCTATTTCAGATAGCGTATTGCGCGAGGCGGTATCTTAAAGCGCATGAAATGTCGAGTAAAATGCACTATGAAACTTCTATGATAGGGCAATCAGAGACCCGATTAGATCATTTAATGTTATGGTTAATATAAGAATGCTGCGTAATTCTATCACATTTGTTCAATTTACGACGCTCCTGCTTCAGATAGCGTATTCGCCAAAGCGGCATCTTAAAGCGCATGATATGTTGAGTAAAGTGCACTACTAAATTACTAGAATGGGGCAATCAGAGAGTCGATTAGATCGTCGTATATTATGGTTAATTTAAGAATTCGTCGCAACTCTATCACATTTGTTTAATTTACGTAGCTCTAATTTCAGATCGCGTATTGGGATAGGCTGCACCTTAAAGAGCATGAAATGACGAGTAAAATGCACCACTAAACTTCTATGATAGGGCAATCTGAGACTCGATTAGATCAGTTTATATTATGGTTAATATAAGAATTATGCGTAATTCTATCACATTTGCTCAATTAACGTCGCTCCTATTTCAGATAACGTATTGGGCTAGGCGGCACCTTAAAGCGCATGAAATGTCGAGTAAAATTCACTACTAAACTTCTAGGATAGGACAACCAAAATTCCGATTAGATCATTTTATATTATTGTTAACATAAGAATGCAGCGTAATTTAATCACATTTGTTCAATTTACGTCGCGCCTATTTCAGATAGCGTATTGGTCTAGGTGGCAACTTAAAGCGCATGAAATGACGAGTAAAATACACAATTAAACTTCTATGATAGGGCAATCAGAGACCCGAATAGATCATTTTAAATTGTGGTTAATATAAGAATTCTGCGTGACTCTGTCACATTTGTTCAATTTACGTAGCTCCAATTTCAGATTGCGTATTGGGCTGTCTGGCACCTTAAAGAGCATGAAATGACGAGTAAAATGCACTATTAAACTTCTATGATAGGGCAATCAGAGACCCGAGTAGAGCACATTATATTATGGTTAATATAAGAATTCTGCGTAATTCTATCACGTTTGTTCAATTTACGTAGCTCCAACTTCAGATAGTGAATTGGGCTAGACGGCATCTTAAAGCGCATGAAATGACGAGTAAAATGCACTGTTAAATGTCTATGATAGGGCAATCAGAGACGCGATCAGATCATTTTATATTATGGTGAATATAAGAATTATGAGTAATTCTATCACATTTGTTCAATTTACGTCGCTTCTATTTCAGATAGCGTATTGGGCTAGGCGGCACTTTAAAGCGCATGAAATGACGAGTAGAATGCACTACTAAACTTCTTTGATAGGGAATCAGAGACCCGATTAGATCACTTTATACTATTGTTAATATAAGAATTCTGCGTAATTCTATCACATTTGTTCAATTTACGTCGCTCCTATTTCAGATAGCGTATTGGGCGAGGCGGCATCTTAAAGCGCATGAAATGTCGTGTAAAATACACTACTAAACTTCGCGGATAGGGCAATCAGAGACCCGAGTAGGTCATTTTATATTATGGCGAATATAAGAATTCCGCGAAACTCTATCACATTTGTTCAATTTACGTCGCTCCTATTTCAGAAAACCTACTCGGCTAAACGGCACATTAAAGCGCATGAAATGGTGAGTAAAATGGACTATTAAACTTCTATGATAGGGTAATCAGAGACCCGAAAAATCGTATTATATTATGGTGAATATAAGAATTCTGCGTAATTCTATCACATTTGTTCAATTTACGTCGCCCCGATTTCAGATAGCGTATTGGGCTAGGTGGCATCTTAAAGCGCATGAAATGACGAGTAAAATGCACTATTCAACTTCTATGATAGGGCAATCATAGACCCGATTAGATCATTTTATATTTTGGTTAATATAAGTATTCTGCGTAACACTATCACATTTGTTCAATTTACGTAGCTCCAATTTCAGATTGCCTATTGGGCTAAACGGCTCCTTAAAGTGCATGAAATGGCGTGTAAAATGCACTATTAAACCTCTATGATAGGGCAATCAGAGACCCGATTAGAACATTTTATATTATGGTTAATATAATAATTATGCGTAGTTCTATCACATTTGTTCAATTTACGTATCTCCAATTTGAGATAGCGGATTGGGCTAGACGGCACCTTAAAGCGCATGATATGACGAGTAAAATGCACCACTAAAGTTCTATGATAGGGCAATCTGAGACTCGATTAGATCAGTTTATATTATGGTTAATATAAGAATTATGCGTAATTCTATCACATTTGCTCAATTAACGTCGCTCCTATTTCAGATAACGTATTGGGCTAGGCGGCACCTTAAAGCGCATGAAATGACGAGTAAAATGCACTACTAAACTTCTAGGATAGGACAATCAAAATTCCGATTAGATCATTTTATATTATTGTTAACATAAGAATGCAGCGTAATTTAATCACATTTGTTCAATTTACGTCGCGCCTATTTCAGATAGCGTATTGGTCTAGGTGGCAACTTAAAGCGCATGAAATGACGAGTAAAATACACAATTAAACTTCTATGATAGGGCAATCAGAGACCCGAATAGATCATTTTAAATTGTCGTTAATATAAGAATTCTGCGTGACTCTGTCACATTCGTTCAATTTACGTAGCTCCAATTTCAGATTGCGTATTGGGCTGTCCGGCACCTTAAAGAGCATGAAATGACGAGTAAAATGCACTATTAAACTTCTATGATAGGGCAATCAGAGACCCGAGTAGAGCACATTATATTATGGTTAATATAAGAATTCTGCGTAATTCTATCACGTTTGTTCAATTTACGTAGCTCCAACTTCAGATAGTGTATTGGGCTAGACGGCATCTTAAAGCGCATGAAATGACGAGTAAAATGCACTAGTAAACTTCTCGGATAGGGCAATCAGAGACCCGATTAGGTCATCTTATATTATGGTTAATATAAGAATTGGGCGAAATTCTATCACATTTGTTCAATTTACGTCGCTCCTATTTCAGGTAGCGTATTGGGCTAAGCGGCACCTTAAATCGCATGAAATGACGAGTAAAATGCAATATTAAGCTTCTATGATAGGGCAATCAGAGACCCGATTAGATCATTTTATAATCTTGTTAATATAAGAATTCAACGTAATTTTATCGCATTTGTTCAATTTATACCGCTCCTATTTCAGATAGCGTATTGGGCTAGGCGGCACCTTAAAGCGCATGAAATGACGAGTAAAATGCACAATTAAACTTCTATGATAGGGCAATCTGAGACTCGATTAGATCGGTTTATATTATGGTTAATATAAGAATTATGCGTAATTCTATCACATTTGCTCAATTAACGTCGCTCCTATTTCAGATAACGTATTGGGCTAGGCGGCACCTTAAAGCGCATGAAATGACGAGTAAAATGCACTACTAAACTTCTAGGATAGGACAATCAAAATTCCGATTAGATCATTTTATATTATTGTTAACATAAGAATGCAGCGTAATTTAATCACATTTGTTCAATTTACGTCGCGCCTATTTCAGATAGCGTATTGGTCTAGGTGGCAACTTAAAGCGCATGAAATGACGAGGTAAAATACACAATTAAACTTCTATGATAGGGCAATCAGAGACCCGAATAGATCATTTTAAATTGTGGTTAATATAAGAATTCTGCGTGACTCTGTCACATTTGTTCAATTTACGTCGCCCCGATTTCAGATAGCGTATTGGGCTAGGCGGCACCTTAAAGCGCATGAAATGACGAGTAAAATGTACTATTAAACTTCAATGATAGGGCAATCAGAGACCCGATTAGATCATTTTATATTTTGTTTAATATAAGATTTCAGGGATATTCTATCACATTTGTTCAATTTACGTCGCTCCTATTTCAGATAGCGTATTGGGCTAAGAGGCATCATAAAGCGCATGAAATGGCGAGTAAAATGCACTATTAAACTTCTAGGGCAGGGCAAACAGAGACCCGATTAGATCATTTTATATTATGGTTAATTTAAGAATTCAGCACAATTCTATCACATTTGTTCAATTTACGTCGTTCCTATTTCAGATAGCGTACTGGGCTAGGCATCATCTTAAAGCGCGTGAAATTGCGAGTAAAATGAACTACTAATCTTCTATGATAGGGCAATCAGAGACCCGATTAGATCATTTTATATTTTGTTTAATATAAGATTTAAGGGAAATTCTATCACATTTGTTCAATTTACGTCGCTCCTATTTCAGGTAGTGTATTGGGCTAAGCGGCATCTCAAAGCGCATCAAATGGCAAATAAGATGCACTATTAAACTTCTAGGCTAGGGCGAACAGAGACCCGGGTAGATCATTTTACATTATGGTTAATAAAAGAATTCAGCGAAATTCTATCGCATTTGTTCAATTTACATCTCTCCTATTTCAGATAACGTATTGTGCTAAGCGGCATCTCAGAGCGCATGAAATGACGAGTAAAATGCACTATTAAACTTCTAGGGTAGGGCAAACAGAGACCCGATTAGATCATTTTATATTAAGGTTAATTTAAGAATTCAGCGAAATTCTATCGCAGTTGTTCAATTTACGTTGCTCCTATTTCAGATAGCGTATTGGGCTATGCGTCGTCTCAAAGCGCATGAAATGGCGAGTAAAATGCACTATTAAACTTCTAGGGCAAGGCAATCAGAGTCCCGATTAGATCATTTTATATTTTGTTCAATATAAGATTTCAGGGAAATTCTATCACATTTGTTCAATTTACGTCGCTCCTATTTCAGATAGCGTATTGGGCTAAGCGACATCTCAAAGCGCATGAAATGACGAGTGAAATGCACTGTTAAACTTCTTGGGTAGGGCGAACAGAGATCCGATTACATCATTTTATATTATGGTTAATTTAAGAATTCAGCGAAATTCTATCACATTTGTTCAACTTACGTCGCTCCTATTTCAGACAGCGTATTGAGCTAAGCGGCATCTCAAAGCGCATGACATGGCGAGTAAAATGCGCTATTAAACTTCTAGGGTAGGGCGAACAGAGACCCGATTAGATCATTTTACATTATGGTTAATAAAAGAATTCAGCGAAATTCTATCGCATTTGTTCAATTTACATCTCTCCTATTTCAGATAACGTATTGTGCTAAGCGGCATCTCAAAGCGCATGAAATGACGAGTAAAATGCACAATTAAACTTCTAGGGTAGGGCAAACAGAGACCCGATTAGATCATTTAATATTATGGTTAAATAAAGAATTCAGCGAAATTCTATCACATTTGTTCAATTTACGTCGCTCCTATTTCAGATAGCGTATTGGGATGAGCGGCATCTCAAAGCGCAAGAAATGGCGAGTAAAATGCACAATTAAACTTCTAGGGTAGGGCAAACAGAGACCCGATTAGATCATTTAATATTATGGATAAATAAAGAATTCAGCGAAATTCTATCGCATTTGTTCAATTTACGTTGCTCCTATTTCAGATAGCGTACTGGGCTAGGCGGCATCTTAAAGCGCGTGGAAGGGCGAGTAAAATGTACTACTAAACTTCTATGATAGGGCAATCAGAGACCCGATTAGATCATTTTATATTTTGTTTAATATAAGATTTCAGGGAAATTCTATCACATTTGTTCAATTTACGTCGCTCCTATTTCAGATAGCGTATTGGGCTAAGCGGCATCTCAAAGCGCAAGACATGGCGAGTCAGATGCACTGTTAAACTTCTAGGGTAGGGCGAACAGAGACCTGATTACATCATTTTATATTATGGTTAATATAAGAATTCAGCAAAATTCTATCACATTTGTTCAATTTACGTCGCTCCTATTTCACATAGCGTACTGGGCTAGGCGGCATCTTAAAGCGCGTGGAATGCCGAGTAAAATGCACTATTAAACTTCTATGATAGGGCAATCAGAGACCCGATTAGATCATTTTATATTTTGGTTAGTATAAGTATTCAGCGAAATTCTTTCACATTTGTTCAATTTACGTCGATCCTATTTCAGATAAAATATTGGGCTAAACGGCATCTCAAAGCGCAAGAAATGGCGAGTAAAGTGCACCATTAAACTTCTAGGGTAGGGCAAACAGAGACCCGATTAGATCATTTTATATTATGGTTAATTTAAGAATTCAGCAAAATTCTATCACATTTGTTCAATTTACATCGCTCCTATTTCAGATAGCGTACTCGGCTAGGCGGCATCTTAAAGCGCGTGGAATGGCGAGTAAAATGCACTATGAAACTTCTATGATAGGGCAATCAGAGACCCGATTAGATCATTTTATATTTTGGGTAATATAAGAATTCAAAGAAATTCTATCACATTTGTTCAATTTACGTCGCTCCTATTTCAAATAGCGTATTGGGCTAACCGGCATCTCAGAGCGCAAGAAATGGCGAGTAAAGTGCACTATTAAACTTCTAGGGTAGGGCAAACTGAGACCCGATTAGATCATTTTATATAATGGTTAATTTAAGAATTCAGCAAAATTCTATCACATTTGTTCAATTTACGTCGCTCCTATTTCAGATAAAATATTGGGGTCAACGGCATCTCAAAGCGCATGAAATGGCGAGTAAAACGCACTACTAAACTTCTAGGGTAGGGCAAACAGAGACCCGATTAGATCATTTTATATTATGGTTAATTTAAGAATTCAGCAAAATTCTATCACATTTGTTCAATTTACGTCGCTCCTATTTCAGATAGCGTACTGAGCTAGGCGGCATCTCAAAGCGCACGAAATGGCGAGTAAAATGCACTATTAAACTTCTAGGGTAGGACAAACAGAGACCCGATTAGATCATTTTATATTATGGTTAATTTAAGAATTCAGCAAAATTCTATCACATTTGTTCAATTTACATCGCTTCTATTTCAGATAGCGTACTGGGCTATGCGGCATCTTAAAGCGCGCGGAATGGCGAGTAAAATGCACTATGAAACTTCTAGGATAAGGCAAACAGAGACCCGATTAGATCATTTTATATTACGGTTAATATAAGAATTCAGCGTAATTCTATCTCATTTCTTCAACTTACGTCGGTCCTATTTCAGTTAGCGTACTGGGCTATGCGGCATCTTAAACCGCGTGGAAGGTGAGTAAAATGCACTACTAAACTTCTATGATAGGGCAATCCGAGACCCGATTAGATCATTTTATATTTTGGTTAATATAAGTATTCAGCGAAATTCTATCACATTTGTTCAATTTACGTCGCTCCTATTTCAGATAAAATATTGGGCTTAACGGTATCTCAAAGCGCATGAAATGACGAGTGAAATGCACTATTAAACTTCTAGGGAAGGGCGTACAGAGACCCGAATAGATCATTTTACATTAAGGTTAATATAAGAATCCAGGGAAATTCTATCACATTTGTTTAATTTACGTCGCTCCTATTTCAGATAGCGTATTGGGCTAAGCGGCAACTCAAAGCGCATGAAATGGCGAGTAAAACGTACTATTAAACTTCTAGGGTAGGGCAAACAGAGACCCGATTAGATCATTTTATATTATGGTTAATTTAAGAATTCAGGAAAATTCTATCACATTTGTTCAATTAACGTCGCTCCTATTTAAGATAGCGTACTGAGCTAGGCGGCATCACAAAGCGCATGAAATGGCGAGTAAAATGCACTATTAAACTTCTAGGGTAGGACAAACGGAGACCCGATTAGATCATTTTATATTATGGTTAATTTAAGAATTCAGCAAAATTCTATCACGTTTGTTCAATTTACGTCGCTCCTATTTCAGATAGCGTACTTGGCTAGGCGGCATCTTAAAGCGCATGGAATGGCGAGTAATATGCACCATTTAACTTCTATGATAGGGCCATCAGAGACCCGATTAGATCATTTTATATTTTGGTTAATATAAGAATTCAGCGAAATTCAATCACATTTGTTCAATTTATGTCGCTCCTATTTCAGATAAAATATTGGGCTAAACGGCATCTCAAAGCGCATGAAATGACAAGTGAAATGCACTATTAAACATCTAGGGTAGGGCGTACAGAGACCCGAATAGATCATTTTACATTAAGGTTAATATAAGAATTCAGGGAAATTCTATCACATTTGTTAAATTTACATCGCTCCTATTTCAGATAGCGTATTGGGCTATGCGTCGTCTCAAAGCGCATGAAATGGCGAGTAAAATGCACTATTAAACTTCTAGGGCAAGGCAATCAGAGTCCCGATTAGATCATTTTATATTTTGTTCAATATAAGATTTCAGGGAAATTCTATCACATTTGTTCAATTTACGTCGCTCCTATTTCAGATAGCTTATTGGGCTAAGCGGCATCTCAAAGCGCATGAAATGACGAGAGAAATGCACTATTAAACTTCTAGGGTAGGGTGAACAGAGACCCGATTAGATCATTTTATATTATGGTTAATTTAAGAATTCAGCAACATTCTGTCACATTTGTACTATTTACGGCGCTCCTATTTCAGATAACGTATTGGGCTATGCGGCATCCCAAAGCGCATGAAATGGCAAGTAAAATGCGCTATTAAACTTCTAGGATAAGGCAAACAGAGACCCGATTAGATCATTTTATATTACGGTTAATATAAGAATTCAGCGTAATTCTATCTCATTTCTTCAACTTACGTCGGTCCTATTTCAGTTAGCGTACTGGGCTAGGCGGCATCTTAAACCGCGTGGAAGGTGAGTAAAATGCACTACCAAACTTCTATGATAGGGCAATCGGAGACCCGATTAGATCATTTTATATTTTGGTTAATATTAGTATTCAGCGAAATTCTATCACATTTGTTCAATTTACGTCGCACCTATTTCAGATAAAATATTGGGCTAAACGGCATCTCAAAGCGCAAGAAATGGCGAGTAAAGTGCACCATTAAACTTCTTGGGTAGGGCAAACAGAGACCCGATTAGATCATTTTATATTATGGTTAATATAAGAATTCAGCAAAATTCTATCACATTTGTTCAATTTACGTCGCTCCTATTTCAGATAGCGTAGTGGGCTAAGCGGCATCTTAAAGCGCGTGGAATGGCGAGTAAAATGCACTATCACACTACTATGATAGGGCAATCAGAGACCCGGTCAGATCATTTTATATTATGGTTAATTTAAGAATTCAGCAAAATTCTATCACATTTGTTCAATTTACATCGCTCCTATTTCAGATAGCGTACTGGGCTAGGCGGCATCTTAAAGCGCGTGGAATGGCGAGTAAAATGCACTATGAAACTTCTATGATAGGGCAATCAGAGACCCGATTATATCATTTTATATTTTGGGTAATATAAGAATTCAAAGAAATTCTATCACATTTGTTCAATTTGCGTCGCTCCTATTTCAAATAGCGTATTGGGCTAACCGGCATCTCAGGGCGCAAGAAAAGGCGAGTAAAGTGCACTATTAAACTTCTAGGGTAGGGCAAACTGAGACCCGATTAGATCATTTTATATTTTGGTTAACATAAGAATTCAGCGAAATTCTATCACATTTGTTCAATTTACGTCGCTCCTATTTCAGATAGCCTACTGTGCAGGGCGGCATCTTAAAGCGCGTAGAATGGCGAGTAAAATGCACTATTAACCTTCTATGATAGGGCAATCAGAGACCCGATTAGATCTTTTTATATTTTGGTTATTATAAGAATTCAGCGGAATTCTATCACATTTGTTCAATTTACGTCACTCCTGTTTCAGATAGCGTATTGGGCAAAGGGGCATCGCAAAGCGCATGAAATGGCGAGTAAAATGCACCATTAACCTTCTAGGGTAAGGCAAAGAGAGACCCGATTAGATCATTTTATATTATGGTTAATTTAAGAATTAAGCAAAATTCTATCACATTTGTTCAATTTACGTCGCTCCTATTTTAGATAGCGTATTGGGCTAAGCGGCATCTCAAAGCGCATGAAATGTCGAGTGAAATGCACCATTAAACTTCTAGGGTAAGGCAAAGAGAGACCCGATTAGCTCATTTTATATTACGGTTAATATAAGAATGCAGCGTAATTCTATCACATTTGTTCAACTTACGCCGCTCCTATTTCCGATAGCGTACTGGGCTAGGCGGCATCTTAAACCGCATGGAATGGCGAGTAAAATGCACTACTAAATTTCTATGATAGGGCAATCAGAGACCCGATTAGATCATTTTATAGTATGGTTAATTTAAGAATTCAGCGAAATTCTATCACATATGTTCAATTTACGTCGCTCCTATTTCAGATAGCCTACTGGGCTAGGCGGCATCTTAAAGCGCGTGGAATGGCGAGTAAAATGCACTATTAACCTTCTATGATAGGGCAATCAGAGACCCGATTAGATCATTTTATATTTTGGTTAATATAAGTATTCAGCGAAATTCTATCACATTTGTTCAATTTACGTCGCTCCGATTTCAGATAGCGTATTGGACAAAGCGGCATCTCAAAGCGCATTAAATGGCGAGTAAAATGCACTATTAAACTTCTAGGGTAGTGCGAACAGAGACCCGATTAGATCAATTTACATTAAGGTTAATATAAGAATTCAGCGAAATTCTATCACATTTGTTCAATTTACGTCGCTCATATTTCAGATAGCGTATTGGGCTAAGCGGCATCTCAAAGCGCATGAAACGGCGAGTAAAATGCACTATTAAACTTCTAGGGTAGGGCAAACAGAGACCCGATTAGATCATTTTATATTATGATTAATTTAAGAATTCAGCGAAATTCTATCACATATGTTCAATTTACGTCGCTCCTATTTCAGATAGCCTACTGGGCTAGGCGGCATCTTAAAGCACGTGGAATGGCGAGTAAAATGCACTATTAACCTTCTATGATAGGGCAATCAGGGACCCGATTTGATCATTTTATATTTTGGTTAATATAAGAATTCAGCGAAATTCTATCACATTTGTTCAATTTACGTCGCTCCTATTTCAGATAGCGTATTGGGATAAGCGGCAACTCAAAGCGCATGAAATGACGAGTAAAATGGACTATTAAACTTCTAGGGTAGGGCAAGCAGAGACCCGATTAGATCATTTTATATTTTGGTTAATATAAGGATTCAGCGAAATTCTATCACATTTGTTCAATTTACGTCAGTCCTGTTTCAGATAGCGTATTGGGCTAAGCGGCATCGCAAAGAGCATGAAATGGCGAGTAAAATGCACCATTAAACTTCTAGGGTAAGGCAAAGAGAGACCCGATTAGATCATTTTATATTATGGTTAATTTAAGAATTAAGCAAAATTCTATCACATTTGTTCAATTTACGTCGCTCCTATTTCAGATAGCGTATTGGACTAAGCGGCATCTCAAAGCGCATGAAATGTCGAGTGAAATGCACTATTAAACTTCTAGGGTCAGGCAAAGAGAGACCCGATTAGGTCATTTTATATTACGGTTAATATATGATTTCAGCGTAATTCTATCACATTTGTTCAATGTACGTCGCTCCTATTTCAGATAGCCTACTGTGCTAGGCGGCATCTTAAAGCGCGTGGAATGGCGAGTAAAATGCACTATTAACCTTCTATGATAGGGCAATCTGAGACGCGATTAGATCATTTTATATATTGGTTAATATAAGAATTCAGCGAAATTCTATCACATTTGTTCGATTTACGTCGCTCCTATTTCAGATAGCGTATTGGGCAAAGCGGCATCTCAACGCGCATTAAATGGCGAGTAAAATGCACCATTAAACTTCTAGGGTAAGACAAACAGAGACCCGATTAGATCATTTTATATTATGGTTAATTTAAGAATTAAGCAAAATTCTATCACATTTGTTCAATTTACGTCGCTCCTATTTTAGATGGCGTATTGGGCTAAGCGGCATCTCAAAGCGCATGAGATGTCGAGTGAAATGCACAATTAAACATCTAGGGTAGGGCAAACATAGATCCGATTAGATCATTTTATATTATGGTTAATTTAACAATTAAGCAAAATTCTATCACATTTGTTCAATTTACGTCGCTCCTATTTTAGATAGCGTATTGGGCTAAGCGGCATCTCAAAGCGCATGAAACGGCGAGTAAAATGCACTATTAAACTTCTAGGGTAGGGCAAACAGAGACCCTATTAGATCATTTTATATTATGGTTAATTTAAGAATTCAGCGAAATTCTATCACATATGTTCAATTTACGTTCCTCCTATTTCAGATAGCTTATTGGGCTATGCGGCATCTCAGAGCGCATGAAATGACGAGTGAAATGCACTATTAATCTTCTAGGGTAGGGCGAACAGAGACCCTATTAGATCATTTTACATTAAGGTTAATATAAGAATTCAGCGAAATTCTCTCACATTTGTTCAATTTACGTCGCTGATATTTCAGATAGCGTATTGGGCTAAGCGGCATCTCAAAGCGCATGAAATGACGAGTAAAATGCACTACTAAACTTCTAGGGTAGGGCAAACAGAGACTCGATTAGATCATTTTGTATTATGGCTAATTTAAGAATTCAGCGAAATTCTATCACATTTGTTCAATTTACGTCGCTCCTATTTCAGATAGCGTATTGGGCTCAGCGGCATCTCAAAGCACATGAAATGGCGAGTAAAATGCACTATTAAACTTCTAGAGTAGGGCAAACAGAGACCAGAATAGATCATTTTATATTATGGTTAATTTAAGAATTCAGCAAAATTCCATCACATTTGTTCAATTTACGTTACTCCTATTTCAGATAGCGTACTGGGCTAGGCGGCATCTTAAAGCGCGTGGAATGGCGAGTAAAATGCACTATTAAACTTCTATGATAGGGCAATCTGAGACCCGATTAGATAATTTTATATTTTGGTTAATATAAGATTTCAGGGAAATTCTATCACATTTGTTCAATTTACGTCGCTGATAATTCAGATAGCGTATTGGGCTAAGCGGCATCTCAAAGCGCATGAAATGACGAGTAAAATGCACTACTAAACTTCTAGGGTAGGGCAAACAGAGACCCGATTAGATCATTTTGTATTATGGCTAATTTAAGAATTCAGCGAAATTCTATCACATATGTTCAATTTACGTCGCTCCTATTTCAGATAGCGTATTGGGCTAAGCGGCATGTCAAAGCGCATGAAATGACGAGTGAAATGCACTGTTAAACTTCTAGGGTAGGGCAAACAGAGACCCGATTAGATCATTTTGTATTATGGCTAATTTAAGAATTCAGCGAAATTCTATCACATTTGTTCAATTTACGTCGTTCCTATTTCAGATAGCGTACTGGGCTAGGCGGCATCTTATAGCGCGTGGAATGGCGAGTAAAATGCACTTTTAAACTTCTATCATAGGGCAATCAGAGACCCGAATAGATCATTTTATATTTTGGTTAATGTAAGAATTCAGCGAAATTCTATCACATTTGTTCAATTTACGTCGCTCCTATTTCAGATAGCGTATTGGGCTAAGCGGCATCTCAAAGCGCATGAAATGGCGAGTGAAATGCACTATTAAACTTCTAGGGTGAGGCAAACAGAGACCCGATTAGATCATTTTATATTACGGTTAATAAAAGAATGCAGCGTAATTCTATCACATTTCTTCAATGTACGTCGCTCCTATTTCAGATAGCCTACTGTGCAAGGCGGCATCTTAAAGCGCGTAGAATGGCGGGTAAAATGCACTATTAACCTTCTATGATAGGGCAATCAGAGACCCGATTAGATCATTTTATATTTTGGTTAATATAAGAATTCAGCGAAATTCTATCACATTTGTTCAATTTACGTCACTCCTGTTTCAGATAGCGTACTGGGCTAGGCGGCATCTTAACGCGCGTGGAAGGGCGAGTAAAATGCACTACTAAACTTCTATGATAGGGCAATCAGAGACCCGATTAGATCATTTTATATTCTGTTTAATATAAGATTTCAGGGAAATTCTATCACATTTGTTCAATTTACGTCGCTCCTATTTCGGATAGCTTATTGGACTAAGCGGCATCTCAAGGCGCATGAAATGACGAGTGAAATGCACTATTATAACTTCTAGGGTAGGGCGAACAGAGACCCGATTAGATCATTTTACATTAAGGTTAATATAAGAATTCTGCGAAATTCTATCACATTTGTTCAATTTACGTCGCTTCTATTTCAGATAGCGTATTGGGCTAAGCGGCACCTCAAAGTGCATGAAATGGCGAGTAAAATGCACTATTAATATTCTAGGCTAGGGCGAACAGAGACCCGATTAGATCATTTTACATTATGGTTAATAAAAGAATTCAGCGAAATTCTATCACATTTGTTCTATTTACGTCGCTCCTATTTCAGATAGCGTATTGGGCTAAGCGGCATCTCAAAGCGCATGAAATGGCGAGTAAAATGCACTATTAAACTTCTTGGGTAGGGCAAACAGAGACCCTAACAGATCATTTTATATTAAGGTTAATTTAAGAATTCAGCAAAATTCTATCACATTTGTTCAATTTACGTCGCTCCTATTTCAAATAGCGTACTGGGCTAGGTGGCATCTCAGAGCGCATGAAATGGCGAGTAAAATGCGCTATTAAACTTCTAGGATAAGGCAAACAGAGACAAGATTAGATCATTTCATATTACGGTTAATATAAGAATTCAGAGTAATTCTATCACATTTGTTCAACTTACGTCGCTCCTATTTCAGATAGCGTACTGGGCTAGGCGGCATCTTATAGCGCGTGGAATGGCGAGTAAAATGCACTTTTAAACTTCTATCATAGGGCAATCAGAGACCCGAATAGATCATTTTATATTTTGGTTAATGTAAGAATTCAGCGAAATTCTATCACATTTGTTCAATTTACGTCGCTCCTATTTCAGATAGCGTATTGGGCTAAGCGGCATCTCAAAGCGCATGAAATGGCGAGTGAAATGCACTATTAAACTTCTAGGGTGAGGCAAACAGAGACCCGATTAGATCATTTTATATTACGGTTAATAAAAGAATGCAGCGTAATTCTATCACATTTCTTCAATGTACGTCGCTCCTATTTCAGATAGCCTACTGTGCAAGGCGGCATCTTAAAGCGCGTAGAATGGCGGGTAAAATGCACTATTAACCTTCTATGATAGGGCAATCAGAGACCCGATTAGATCATTTTATATTTTGGTTAATATAAGAATTCAGCGAAATTCTATCACATTTGTTCAATTTACGTCACTCCTGTTTCAGATAGCGTACTGGGCTAGGCGGCATCTTAACGCGCGTGGAAGGGCGAGTAAAATGCACTACTAAACTTCTATGATAGGGCAATCAGAGACCCGATTAGATCATTTTATATTCTGTTTAATATAAGATTTCAGGGAAATTCTATCACATTTGTTCAATTTACGTCGCTCCTATTTCGGATAGCTTATTGGACTAAGCGGCATCTCAAGGCGCATGAAATGACGAGTGAAATGCACTATTAAACTTATAGGGTAGGGCAAACAGAGACCCGATTAGATAATTTTATATTATTGTTAATTTAAGAATTCAGCAAAATTCTATCACATTCTTTCAATTTACGTCGCTCCTATTTCAGATAGCGTACTGGGCTAGGCGGCATCTTAAAGCGCGTGGAATGGCGAGTAAAATGCACTATTAAACTTCTATGATAGGGCAATCAGAGTCCCGATTAGATCATTTTAGATGCTGTTTAATATAAGATATCAGGGAAATTCTATCACATTTGTTCAATTTACGTCGCTGTTATTTCAGATAGCCTACTGGGCTAAGAGGCATCTTAAAGCGCGTGGAATGGCGAGTAAAATGCACTTTTATACTTCTATGGTAGGGCAATCAGAGACCCGATTAGATCATTTTATATTATTGTTAATTTAAGAATTCAGGAAAATTCTATCACATTTATTCAATTTACGTCGCTCCTATTTCAGATAGCGTACTGGGCTAAGCGGCATCTCATAGCGCATGAAATGACGAGTGAAACGCACTATTAAACTTCTAGGGTAGGGTAAACAGAGACCCGATTAGATCATTTTATATTCTGGTTAATTTAAAAATTCAGCGAAATTCTATCACATTTGTTCAATTTACGTCGCTTCTATTTCAGATAGCGTTTTGGTATAAGCGGTATCTCAAAGCGCACGAAATGGCGAGTAAAATGCACTATTAAACTTCTAGGGTAGGGCAAATAGGGACCCGATTAGATTATTTTATATTATGGTTCATTTGAGAATTCAGCAAAATGCTATCACATTTGTTCAATTTACGTCGCTCCTATTTCAGATATCGTATTCGGCTAAGCGGCATCTCAAAGCGCATGAAATGGCGAGTGAAATCCACTATTAAACTTCATGGGTAGGGCGAACAGAGACCTGATTAGATCATTTCACATTAAGGTTAATATAAGAATTCAGCGAAATTCTATCCCATTTCTTCAATTTACGTCGCTGATATTTCAGATAGCGTTTTGGGCTAAGCGGCATCTCAAAGCGCAAGAAATGACGAGAAAATGCACTAATAAACTTCTAGGGTAGGGCAAACAGAGACCCGATTAGATCATTTTATATTATGGTTAATTTAAGAATTCAGCAAAATTCTATCACATTCGTTCAATTTACGTCGCTCCTATTTCAGATAGCGTACTGGGCTAGGCGGCATCTTACAGCGCGTGGAAGGGCGAGTAAAATGCACTACTAAACTTCTATGATAGGGCAATCAGAGTCCCGATTAGATCATTTTAGATGCTGTTTAATATAAGATTTCAGGGAAATTCTATCACATTTGTTCAACTTACGTCGCTCCCATTTCAGATAGCGGATTGGGCTAAGTGGCATCTCAAAGCGCATGAATTGACGAGTAAAATGCACAATTAAACTTCTAGGGTAAGGCAAACAGAGACCCGGTTAGATCATTTTATATTACGGTTAATATAAGACTGCAGCGTAATTCAAACACATTTGTTCAACTTACGTCGCTCTTATTTCAGATAGCGTACTGGGCTAGGCGGCATCTTACAGCGCATGAAATTACGAGTGAAGTGCACTATTAAGCTTCTAGGGTAGGGCGAACAGAGACCCGATCAGATCATTTTACATTAAGGTTAATATAAGAATTCAGCGAAATTCTATCACATTTGTTCAATTTACGTCGCTCCTATTCCAGATAGCGTACTGGGCTAGGCGGCATCTTAAAGCGCGTGGAATGATGAGTAAAATACACTATTGCACTTCTATGATAGGGCAATCAGAGACCCGACTAGATCATTTTATGTTATGGTTAATTTAACAATTCAGCGAAGATCTATCACATTTGTTCAATTTACGTCGCTCCTATTTCAGATAGCGTACTGGGCTAGGCGGCATCTTAAAGCGCGTGGAATGGCGAGCAAAATGCACAATTAAACTTCTATGATAGGGCAATCAGAGACCCGATTAGATCATTTTCTATTATTGTTAATTTAAGAATTCAGCAAAATTCTATCACATTTATTCAATTGACGTCGCTCCTATTTCAGATAGCGTACTGGGCTAAGCGGCATCTCATAGCGCATGAAATGACAAGTGAAACGCACTATTAAACTTCTTGGGTAGGGTAAACAGAGACTCGATTAGATCATTTTATATTCTGGTTAATTTAAGAATTCAGCGAAATGCTATCACATTTGTTCAATTTACGTCGCTTCTATTTCAGATAGCGTTTTGGTCTAAGCGGCATCTCAAAGCTCACGAAATGGCGAGTAAAATGCACTATTCAACTTCTAGGGTAGGGCAAACAGAGACCCGATTAGATCATTTTATATTATGGTTAATTTGAGAATTCAGCAAAATGCTATCACATTTGTTCAATTTACGTCGCTCCTAATTCAGATAGCGTTTTGGTCTAAGCAGCATCTCAAAGCGCATGAGATGGCGAGTAAAATGCTCTATTAAACTTCTAGAGTAGGGCAAACAGAGACCCGATTAGATCATTTTATATTTTGGTTAATATTAGAATTCAGCGAAATTCTATCACATTTGTTCAATTTACGTCGCTCTTGTTTCAGATGGCTTATTTGGCTAAGCGGCAGATCAAAGCGCTTGAAATGACGAGTGAAATTCACTATTAATCGTCTAGGGTAGGGCGAACAGAGACCCGATTAGATCATTTTACATTAAGGTTAATATAAGAATTCAGCGAAATTCTATCACATTTGTTCAATTTACGGCGCTGATATTTCAGATAGCGTTTTGGGCTAAGCGGCATCTCAAAGCGCAAGAAATGACGAGTAAAATGCACTATTAAATTTCTAGGGTAGGGCAAACAGAGACCCGATTAGATCATTTTATATTATGGTTATTTTGAGAATTCAGCAAAATACTATCACATTTGTTCAATTTACGTCGCTCCTATTTCGCATAGCGTACTGGGATAAGCGGCATCTCAAAGCGCATGAAATGGCGAGTAAAATGCACTACTAAACTTCTAGGGTAGGGCAAACAGAGACCCGGTTAGATCATTTTATATTATGGTTAATATAAGAATTCAGCGAAATTCTATCACATTTGTTCAATTTACGTCGCTCCTATTTCAGATAGCGTATTGGGCTAGGCAGAATCTTAAAGGGCATGAGATGACCAGTAAAATGCACTATTAAACTTCTATGATAGGGCAATCAGAGACCCGATTAGATCATTTTAAATTATGGTTAATATAAGAATTCTACGTAAATCTATCACATTTGTTCAATTTACGTCGCTCCTGTTTCAGTAGCGCATTGGGCCAAGCGGCATCTCAAAGCGCCTGAAATGGCGAGTAAAATGTACAATTAAACTTCTAGGGTAGGGTAAACAGAGACCCGATTACATCATTTTATATTATGGTTAATTCAAGAATTCAGCAAAATTCTATCACATTTGTTCAATTTACGTCGCTCCTATTTCAGACAGCGTATTGGGCTAAGCGGCATCTCAAGGCGCATGAAATGGCGTGTAAAATACACCATTAAACCTCTAGGGTAGGGCGATCATAGACCCTATTAGATCATTTTATATTATGGTTAATTTAAGAATTCAGCGAAATTCTATCACATTTGTTCAATTTACGTCGCTCCTATTTCTGACAGCGTATTGTGCTAGGCGGCATCTTAAAGCCAATGGAATGACGAGTAAAATGCACTATTAAGCTTCTATGATAGGGCAATCAGAGACCCGATCAGATCATTTTATATTATGTTTAATATAAGAATTCTGCGTAACTCTGTCACATTTGTTCAATTTACGTAACTCCAATTTCAGATATCGGATTGGGCTAGACGGCACCTTAAAGCGCATGAAATGTCGAGTAAAATGCACTATTAAACTTTTATGATGGGGCAATCAGAGACCCGATTAGATCATTTTATATTATTGTTAATATAAGAATTCAGCGTAATTCTTTCACATTTGTTCGTTTTACGTCGCTCCTGTTTCATATAGCGTATTGGGCTAAGCGGCTCCTTAAAGCGCATGAAATGGCGAGTAAAATGCACTATTAAACATCTAGGGTAGGGCAATCAGAGACCCGATTAGATCATTTTAAATTATGGTTCATATAAGAATTCTGCGAAATTCTATCACATTTGGTCAATTTAAGTAGCTCCAATTTCAGATAGCGTATTGGGCTAAGCGGCACCTTAAAGCGCATGAACTGACGAGTAAAATGCATTATTAAACTTCTATGATAGGGCAATCGGAGACTCGATTAGATCATTTTATATTATTGTTTAAATAAGAATTCAGCGAGATTCTATCACATTTGTTCAATTTACGACGCTCCTATTTCAGATAGCGTATTGCGCGAGGCGGTATCTTAAAGCGCATGAAATGTCGAGTAAAATGCACTATGAAACTTCTATGATAGGGCAATCAGAGACCCGATTAGATCATTTAATGTTATGGTTAATATAAGAATGCTGCGTAATTCTATCACATTTGTTCAATTTACGACGCTCCTGCTTCAGATAGCGTATTCGCCAAAGCGGCATCTTAAAGCGCATGATATGTTGAGTAAAGTGCACTACTAAATTACTAGAATGGGGCAATCAGAGAGTCGATTAGATCGTCGTATATTATGGTTAATTTAAGAATTCGTCGCAACTCTATCACATTTGTTTAATTTACGTAGCTCTAATTTCAGATCGCGTATTGGGATAGGCTGCACCTTAAAGAGCATGAAATGACGAGTAAAATGCACCACTAAACTTCTATGATAGGGCAATCTGAGACTCGATTAGATCAGTTTATATTATGGTTAATATAAGAATTATGCGTAATTCTATCACATTTGCTCAATTAACGTCGCTCCTATTTCAGATAACGTATTGGGCTAGGCGGCACCTTAAAGCGCATGAAATGTCGAGTAAAATTCACTACTAAACTTCTAGGATAGGACAACCAAAATTCCGATTAGATCATTTTATATTATTGTTAACATAAGAATGCAGCGTAATTTAATCACATTTGTTCAATTTACGTCGCGCCTATTTCAGATAGCGTATTGGTCTAGGTGGCAACTTAAAGCGCATGAAATGACGAGTAAAATACACAATTAAACTTCTATGATAGGGCAATCAGAGACCCGAATAGATCATTTTAAATTGTGGTTAATATAAGAATTCTGCGTGACTCTGTCACATTTGTTCAATTTACGTAGCTCCAATTTCAGATTGCGTATTGGGCTGTCTGGCACCTTAAAGAGCATGAAATGACGAGTAAAATGCACTATTAAACTTCTATGATAGGGCAATCAGAGACCCGAGTAGAGCACATTATATTATGGTTAATATAAGAATTCTGCGTAATTCTATCACGTTTGTTCAATTTACGTAGCTCCAACTTCAGATAGTGAATTGGGCTAGACGGCATCTTAAAGCGCATGAAATGACGAGTAAAATGCACTGTTAAATGTCTATGATAGGGCAATCAGAGACGCGATCAGATCATTTTATATTATGGTGAATATAAGAATTATGAGTAATTCTATCACATTTGTTCAATTTACGTCGCTTCTATTTCAGATAGCGTATTGGGCTAGGCGGCACTTTAAAGCGCATGAAATTACGAGTAGAATGCACTACTAAACTTCTTTGATAGGGAATCAGAGACCCGATTAGATCACTTTATACTATTGTTAATATAAGAATTCTGCGTAATTCTATCACATTTGTTCAATTTACGTCGCTCCTATTTCAGATAGCGTATTGGGCGAGGCGGCATCTTAAAGCGCATGAAATGTCGTGTAAAATACACTACTAAACTTCGCGGATAGGGCAATCAGAGACCCGAGTAGGTCATTTTATATTATGGCGAATATAAGAATTCCGCGAAACTCTATCACATTTGTTCAATTTACGTCGCTCCTATTTCAGAAAACCTACTCGGCTAAACGGCACATTAAAGCGCATGAAATGGCGAGTAAAATGCACTATTAAACTTCTATGATAGGGTAATCAGAGACCCGAAAAATCGTATTATATTATGGTGAATATAAGAATTCTGCGTAATTCTATCACATTTGTTCAATTTACGTCGCCCCGATTTCAGATAGCGTATTGGGCTAGGTGGCATCTTAAAGCGCATGAAATGACGAGTAAAATGCACTATTCAACTTCTATGATAGGGCAATCATAGACCCGATTAGATCATTTTATATTTTGGTTAATATAAGTATTCTGCGTAACACTATCACATTTGTTCAATTTACGTAGCTCCAATTTCAGATTGCCTATTGGGCTAAACGGCTCCTTAAAGTGCATGAAATGGCGTGTAAAATGCACTATTAAACCTCTATGATAGGGCAATCAGAGACCCGATTAGAACATTTTATATTATGGTTAATATAATAATTATGCGTAGTTCTATCACATTTGTTCAATTTACGTATCTCCAATTTGAGATAGCGGATTGGGCTAGACGGCACCTTAAAGCGCATGATATGACGAGTAAAATGCACCACTAAAGTTCTATGATAGGGCAATCTGAGACTCGATTAGATCAGTTTATATTATGGTTAATATAAGAATTATGCGTAATTCTATCACATTTGCTCAATTAACGTCGCTCCTATTTCAGATAACGTATTGGGCTAGGCGGCACCTTAAAGCGCATGAAATGACGAGTAAAATGCACTACTAAACTTCTAGGATAGGACAATCAAAATTCCGATTAGATCATTTTATATTATTGTTAACATAAGAATGCAGCGTAATTTAATCACATTTGTTCAATTTACGTCGCGCCTATTTCAGATAGCGTATTGGTCTAGGTGGCAACTTAAAGCGCATGAAATGACGAGTAAAATACACAATTAAACTTCTATGATAGGGCAATCAGAGACCCGAATAGATCATTTTAAATTGTGGTTAATATAAGAATTCTGCGTGACTCTGTCACATTCGTTCAATTTACGTAGCTCCAATTTCAGATTGCGTATTGGGCTGTCCGGCACCTTAAAGAGCATGAAATGACGAGTAAAATGCACTATTAAACTTCTATGATAGGGCAATCAGAGACCCGAGTAGAGCACATTATATTATGGTTAATATAAGAATTCTGCGTAATTCTATCACGTTTGTTCAATTTACGTAGCTCCAACTTCAGATAGTGTATTGGGCTAGACGGCATCTTAAAGCGCATGAAATGACGAGTAAAATGCACTAGTAAACTTCTCGGATAGGGCAATCAGAGACCCGATTAGGTCATCTTATATTATGGTTAATATAAGAATTGGGCGAAATTCTATCACATTTGTTCAATTTACGTCGCTCCTATTTCAGGTAGCGTATTGGGCTAAGCGGCACCTTAAATCGCATGAAATGACGAGTAAAATGCAATATTAAGCTTCTATGATAGGGCAATCAGAGACCCGATTAGATCATTTTATAATCTTGTTAATATAAGAATTCAACGTAATTTTATCGCATTTGTTCAATTTATACCGCTCCTATTTCAGATAGCGTATTGGGCTAGGCGGCACCTTAAAGCGCATGAAATGACGAGTAAAATGCACAATTAAACTTCTATGATAGGGCAATCTGAGACTCGATTAGATCGGTTTATATTATGGTTAATATAAGAATTATGCGTAATTCTATCACATTTGCTCAATTAACGTCGCTCCTATTTCAGATAACGTATTGGGCTAGGCGGCACCTTAAAGCGCATGAAATGACGAGTAAAATGCACTACTAAACTTCTAGGATAGGACAATCAAAATTCCGATTAGATCATTTTATATTATTGTTAACATAAGAATGCAGCGTAATTTAATCACATTTGTTCAATTTACGTCGCGCCTATTTCAGATAGCGTATTGGTCTAGGTGGCAACTTAAAGCGCATGAAATGACGAGTAAAATACACAATTAAACTTCTATGATAGGGCAATCAGAGACCCGAATAGATCATTTTAAATTGTGGTTAATATAAGAATTCTGCGTGACTCTGTCACATTTGTTCAATTTACGTCGCCCCGATTTCAGATAGCGTATTGGGCTAGGCGGCACCTTAAAGCGCATGAAATGACGAGTAAAATGTACTATTAAACTTCAATGATAGGGCAATCAGAGACCCGATTAGATCATTTTATATTTTGTTTAATATAAGATTTCAGGGATATTCTATCACATTTGTTCAATTTACGTCGCTCCTATTTCAGATAGCGTATTGGGCTAAGAGGCATCATAAAGCGCATGAAATGGCGAGTAAAATGCACTATTAAACTTCTAGGGCAGGGCAAACAGAGACCCGATTAGATCATTTTATATTATGGTTAATTTAAGAATTCAGCACAATTCTATCACATTTGTTCAATTTACGTCGTTCCTATTTCAGATAGCGTACTGGGCTAGGCATCATCTTAAAGCGCGTGAAATTGCGAGTAAAATGAACTACTAATCTTCTATGATAGGGCAATCAGAGACCCGATTAGATCATTTTATATTTTGTTTAATATAAGATTTAAGGGAAATTCTATCACATTTGTTCAATTTACGTCGCTCCTATTTCAGATAGCGTATTGGGCTAAGCGGCATCTCAAAGCGCATCAAATGGCAAATAAGATGCACTATTAAACTTCTAGGCTAGGGCGAACAGAGACCCGGGTAGATCATTTTACATTATGGTTAATAAAAGAATTCAGCGAAATTCTATCGCATTTGTTCAATTTACATCTCTCCTATTTCAGATAACGTATTGTGCTAAGCGGCATCTCAGAGCGCATGAAATGACGAGTAAAATGCACTATTAAACTTCTAGGGTAGGGCAAACAGAGACCCGATTAGATCATTTTATATTAAGGTTAATTTAAGAATTCAGCGAAATTCTATCGCAGTTGTTCAATTTACGTTGCTCCTATTTCAGATAGCGTATTGGGCTATGCGTCGTCTCAAAGCGCATGAAATGGCGAGTAAAATGCACTATTAAACTTCTAGGGCAAGGCAATCAGAGTCCCGATTAGATCATTTTATATTTTGTTCAATATAAGATTTCAGGGAAATTCTATCACATTTGTTCAATTTACGTCGCTCCTATTTCAGATAGCGTATTGGGCTAAGCGACATCTCAAAGCGCATGAAATGACGAGTGAAATGCACTGTTAAACTTCTTGGGTAGGGCGAACAGAGATCCGATTACATCATTTTATATTATGGTTAATTTAAGAATTCAGCGAAATTCTATCACATTTGTTCAACTTACGTCGCTCCTATTTCAGACAGCGTATTGAGCTAAGCGGCATCTCAAAGCGCATGACATGGCGAGTAAAATGCGCTATTAAACTTCTAGGGTAGGGCGAACAGAGACCCGATTAGATCATTTTACATTATGGTTAATAAAAGAATTCAGCGAAATTCTATCGCATTTGTTCAATTTACATCTCTCCTATTTCAGATAACGTATTGTGCTAAGCGGCATCTCAAAGCGCATGAAATGACGAGTAAAATGCACAATTAAACTTCTAGGGTAGGGCAAACAGAGACCCGATTAGATCATTTAATATTATGGTTAAATAAAGAATTCAGCGAAATTCTATCACATTTGTTCAATTTACGTCGCTCCTATTTCAGATAGCGTATTGGGATGAGCGGCATCTCAAAGCGCAAGAAATGGCGAGTAAAATGCACAATTAAACTTCTAGGGTAGGGCAAACAGAGACCCGATTAGATCATTTAATATTATGGATAAATAAAGAATTCAGCGAAATTCTATCGCATTTGTTCAATTTACGTTGCTCCTATTTCAGATAGCGTACTGGGCTAGGCGGCATCTTAAAGCGCGTGGAAGGGCGAGTAAAATGTACTACTAAACTTCTATGATAGGGCAATCAGAGACCCGATTAGATCATTTTATATTTTGTTTAATATAAGATTTCAGGGAAATTCTATCACATTTGTTCAATTTACGTCGCTCCTATTTCAGATAGCGTATTGGGCTAAGCGGCATCTCAAAGCGCAAGACATGGCGAGTCAGATGCACTGTTAAACTTCTAGGGTAGGGCGAACAGAGACCTGATTACATCATTTTATATTATGGTTAATATAAGAATTCAGCAAAATTCTATCACATTTGTTCAATTTACGTCGCTCCTATTTCACATAGCGTACTGGGCTAGGCGGCATCTTAAAGCGCGTGGAATGCCGAGTAAAATGCACTATTAAACTTCTATGATAGGGCAATCAGAGACCCGATTAGATCATTTTATATTTTGGTTAGTATAAGTATTCAGCGAAATTCTTTCACATTTGTTCAATTTACGTCGATCCTATTTCAGATAAAATATTGGGCTAAACGGCATCTCAAAGCGCAAGAAATGGCGAGTAAAGTGCACCATTAAACTTCTAGGGTAGGGCAAACAGAGACCCGATTAGATCATTTTATATTATGGTTAATTTAAGAATTCAGCAAAATTCTATCACATTTGTTCAATTTACATCGCTCCTATTTCAGATAGCGTACTCGGCTAGGCGGCATCTTAAAGCGCGTGGAATGGCGAGTAAAATGCACTATGAAACTTCTATGATAGGGCAATCAGAGACCCGATTAGATCATTTTATATTTTGGGTAATATAAGAATTCAAAGAAATTCTATCACATTTGTTCAATTTACGTCGCTCCTATTTCAAATAGCGTATTGGGCTAACCGGCATCTCAGAGCGCAAGAAATGGCGAGTAAAGTGCACTGTTAAACTTCTAGGGTAGGGCAAACTGAGACCCGATTAGATCATTTTATATAATGGTTAATTTAAGAATTCAGCAAAATTCTATCACATTTGTTCAATTTACGTCGCTCCTATTTCAGATAAAATATTGGGGTCAACGGCATCTCAAAGCGCATGAAATGGCGAGTAAAACGCACTACTAAACTTCTAGGGTAGGGCAAACAGAGACCCGATTAGATCATTTTATATTATGGTTAATTTAAGAATTCAGCAAAATTCTATCACATTTGTTCAATTTACGTCGCTCCTATTTCAGATAGCGTACTGAGCTAGGCGGCATCTCAAAGCGCACGAAATGGCGAGTAAAATGCACTATTAAACTTCTAGGGTAGGACAAACAGAGACCCGATTAGATCATTTTATATTATGGTTAATTTAAGAATTCAGCAAAATTCTATCACATTTGTTCAATTTACATCGCTCCTATTTCAGATAGCGTACTGGGCTATGCGGCATCTTAAAGCGCGCGGAATGGCGAGTAAAATGCACTATGAAACTTCTAGGATAAGGCAAACAGAGACCCGATTAGATCATTTTATATTACGGTTAATATAAGAATTCAGCGTAATTCTATCTCATTTCTTCAACTTACGTCGGTCCTATTTCAGTTAGCGTACTGGGCTATGCGGCATCTTAAACCGCGTGGAAGGTGAGTAAAATGCACTACTAAACTTCTATGATAGGGCAATCGGAGACCCGATTAGATCATTTTATATTTTGGTTAATATAAGTATTCAGCGAAATTCTATCACATTTGTTCAATTTACGTCGCTCCTATTTCAGATAAAATATTGGGCTTAACGGTATCTCAAAGCGCATGAAATGACGAGTGAAATGCACTATTAAACTTCTAGGGAAGGGCGTACAGAGACCCGAATAGATCATTTTACATTAAGGTTAATATAAGAATCCAGGGAAATTCTATCACATTTGTTTAATTTACGTCGCTCCTATTTCAGATAGCGTATTGGGCTAAGCGGCAACTCAAAGCGCATGAAATGGCGAGTAAAACGTACTATTAAACTTCTAGGGTAGGGCAAACAGAGACCCGATTAGATCATTTTATATTATGGTTAATTTAAGAATTCAGGAAAATTCTATCACATTTGTTCAATTAACGTCGCTCCTATTTAAGATAGCGTACTGAGCTAGGCGGCATCACAAAGCGCATGAAATGGCGAGTAAAATGCACTATTAAACTTCTAGGGTAGGACAAACGGAGACCCGATTAGATCATTTTATATTATGGTTAATTTAAGAATTCAGCAAAATTCTATCACGTTTGTTCAATTTACGTCGCTCCTATTTCAGATAGCGTACTTGGCTAGGCGGCATCTTAAAGCGCATGGAATGGCGAGTAATATGCACCATTTAACTTCTATGATAGGGCCATCAGAGACCCGATTAGATCATTTTATATTTGGTTAATATAAGAATTCAGCGAAATTCAATCACATTTGTTCAATTTATGTCGCTCCTATTTCAGATAAAATATTGGGCTAAACGGCATCTCAAAGCGCATGAAATGACAAGTGAAATGCACTATTAAACATCTAGGGTAGGGCGTACAGAGACCCGAATAGATCATTTTACATTAAGGTTAATATAAGAATTCAGGGAAATTCTATCACATTTGTTAAATTTACATCGCTCCTATTTCAGATAGCGTATTGGGCTATGCGTCATCTCAAAGCGCATGAAATGGCGAGTAAAATGCACTATTAAACTTCTAGGGCAAGGCAATCAGAGTCCCGATTAGATCATTTTATATTTTGTTCAATATAAGATTTCAGGGAAATTCTATCACATTTGTTCAATTTACGTCGCTCCTATTTCAGATAGCTTATTGGGCTAAGCGGCATCTCAAAGCGCATGAAATGACGAGAGAAATGCACTATTAAACTTCTAGGGTAGGGTGAACAGAGACCCGATTAGATCATTTTATATTATGGTTAATTTAAGAATTCAGCAACATTCTGTCACATTTGTACTATTTACGGCGCTCCTATTTCAGATAACGTATTGGGCTATGCGGCATCTCAAAGCGCATGAAATGGCAAGTAAAATGCGCTATTAAACTTCTAGGATAAGGCAAACAGAGACCCGATTAGATCATTTTATATTACGGTTAATATAAGAATTCAGCGTAATTCTATCTCATTTCTTCAACTTACGTCGGTCCTATTTCAGTTAGCGTACTGGGCTAGGCGGCATCTTAAACCGCGTGGAAGGTGAGTAAAATGCACTACTAAACTTCTATGATAGGGCAATCGGAGACCCGATTAGATCATTTTATATTTTGGTTAATATTAGTATTCAGCGAAATTCTATCACATTTGTTCAATTTACGTCGCACCTATTTCAGATAAAATATTGGGCTAAACGGCATCTCAAAGCGCAAGAAATGGCGAGTAAAGTGCACCATTAAACTTCTTGGGTAGGGCAAACAGAGACCCGATTAGATCATTTTATATTATGGTTAATATAAGAATTCAGCAAAATTCTATCACATTTGTTCAATTTACGTCGCTCCTATTTCAGATAGCGTAGTGGGCTAAGCGGCATCTTAAAGCGCGTGGAATGGCGAGTAAAATGCACTATCACACTACTATGATAGGGCAATCAGAGACCCGGTCAGATCATTTTATATTATGGTTAATTTAAGAATTCAGCAAAATTCTATCACATTTGTTCAATTTACATCGCTCCTATTTCAGATAGCGTACTGGGCTAGGCGGCATCTTAAAGCGCGTGAATGGCGAGTAAAATGCACTATGAAACTTCTATGATAGGGCAATCAGAGACCCGATTATATCATTTTATATTTTGGGTAATATAAGAATTCAAAGAAATTCTATCACATTTGTTCAATTTGCGTCGCTCCTATTTCAAATAGCGTATTGGGCTAACCGGCATCTCAGGGCGCAAGAAAAGGCGAGTAAAGTGCACTATTAAACTTCTAGGGTAGGGCAAACTGAGGCCCGATTAGATCATTTTATATTTTGGTTAACATAAGAATTCAGCGAAATTCTATCACATTTGTTCAATTTACGTCGCTCCTATTTCAGATAGCCTACTGTGCAGGGCGGCATCTTAAAGCGCGTAGAATGGCGAGTAAAATGCACTATTAACCTTCTATGATAGGGCAATCAGAGACCCGATTAGATCTTTTTATATTTTGGTTATTATAAGAATTCAGCGGAATTCTATCACATTTGTTCAATTTACGTCACTCCTGTTTCAGATAGCGTATTGGGCAAAGGGGCATCGCAAAGCGCATGAAATGGCGAGTAAAATGCACCATTAACCTTCTAGGGTAAGGCAAAGAGAGACCCGATTAGATCATTTTATATTATGGTTAATTTAAGAATTAAGCAAAATTCTATCACATTTGTTCAATTTACGTCGCTCCTATTTTAGATAGCGTATTGGGCTAAGCGGCATCTCAAAGCGCATGAAATGTCGAGTGAAATGCACCATTAAACTTCTAGGGTAAGGCAAAGAGAGACCCGATTAGCTCATTTTATATTACGGTTAATATAAGAATGCAGCGTAATTCTATCACATTTGTTCAACTTACGCCGCTCCTATTTCCGATAGCGTACTGGGCTAGGCGGCATCTTAAACCGCATGGAATGGCGAGTAAAATGCACTACTAAATTTCTATGATAGGGCAATCAGAGACCCGATTAGATCATTTTATAGTATGGTTAATTTAAGAATTCAGCGAAATTCTATCACATATGTTCAATTTACGTCGCTCCTATTTCAGATAGCCTACTGGCCTAGGCGGCATCTTAAAGCGCGTGGAATGGCGAGTAAAATGCACTATTAACCTTCTATGATAGGGCAATCAGAGACCCGATTAGATCATTTTATATTTTGGTTAATATAAGTATTCAGCGAAATTCTATCACATTTGTTCAATTTACGTCGCTCCGATTTCAGATAGCGTATTGGACAAAGCGGCATCTCAAAGCGCATTAAATGGCGAGTAAAATGCACTATTAAACTTCTAGGGTAGTGCGAACAGAGACCCGATTAGATCAATTTACATTAAGGTTAATATAAGAATTCAGCGAAATTCTATCACATTTGTTCAATTTACGTCGCTCATATTTCAGATAGCGTATTGGGCTAAGCGGCATCTCAAAGCGCATGAAACGGCGAGTAAAATGCACTATTAAACTTCTAGGGTAGGGCAAACAGAGACCCGATTAGATCATTTTATATTATGATTAATTTAAGAATTCAGCGAAATTCTATCACATATGTTCAATTACGTCGCTCCTATTTCAGATAGCCTACTGGGCTAGGCGGCATCTTAAAGCACGTGGAATGGCGAGTAAAATGCACTATTAACCTTCTATGATAGGGCAATCAGGGACCCGATTTGATCATTTTATATTTTGGTTAATATAAGAATTCAGCGAAATTCTATCACATTTGTTCAATTTACGTCGCTCCTATTTCAGATAGCGTATTGGGATAAGCGGCAACTCAAAGCGCATGAAATGACGAGAAAAATGGACTATTAAACTTCTAGGGTAGGGCAAGCAGAGACCCGATTAGATCATTTTATATTTTGGTTAATATAAGGATTCAGCGAAATTCTATCACATTTGTTCAATTTACGTCAGTCCTGTTTCAGATAGCGTATTGGGCTAAGCGGCATCGCAAAGCGCATGAAATGGCGAGTAAAATGCACCATTAAACTTCTAGGGTAAGGCAAAGAGAGACCCGATTAGATCATTTTATATTATGGTTAATTTAAGAATTAAGCAAAATTCTATCACATTTGTTCAATTTACGTCGCTCCTATTTCAGATAGCGTATTGGACTAAGCGGCATCTCAAAGCGCATGAAATGTCGAGTGAAATGCACTATTAAACTTCTAGGGTCAGGCAAAGAGAGACCCGATTAGGTCATTTTATATTACGGTTAATATATGATTTCAGCGTAATTCTATCACATTTGTTCAATGTACGTCGCTCCTATTTCAGATAGCCTACTGTGCTAGGCGGCATCTTAAAGCGCGTGGAATGGCGAGTAAAATGCACTATTAACCTTCTATGATAGGGCAATCAGAGACGCGATTAGATCATTTTATATATTGGTTAATATAAGAATTCAGCGAAATTCTATTCACATTTGTTCGATTTACGTCGCTCCTATTTCAGATAGCGTATTGGGCAAAGCGGCATCTCAACGCGCATTAAATGGCGAGTAAAATGCACCATTAAACTTCTAGGGTAAGACAAACAGAGACCCGATTAGATCATTTTATATTATGGTTAATTTAAGAATTAAGCAAAATTCTATCACATTTGTTCAATTTACGTCGCTCCTATTTTAGATGGCGTATTGGGCTAAGCGGCATCTCAAAGCGCATGAGATGTCGAGTGAAATGCACAATTAAACATCTAGGGTAGGGCAAACATAGATCCGATTAGATCATTTTATATTATGGTTAATTTAAGAATTAAGCAAAATTCTATCACATTTGTTCAATTTACGTCGCTCCTATTTTAGATAGCGTATTGGGCTAAGCGGCATCTCAAAGCGCATGAAACGGCGAGTAAAATGCACTATTAAACTTCTAGGGTAGGGCAAACAGAGACCCCTATTAGATCATTTTATATTATGGTTAATTTAAGAATTCAGCGAAATTCTATCACATATGTTCAATTTACGTTCCTCCTATTTCAGATAGCTTATTGGGCTATGCGGCATCTCAGAGCGCATGAAATGACGAGTGAAATGCACTATTAATCTTCTAGGGTAGGGCGAACAGAGACCCTATTAGATCATTTTAACATTAAGGTTAATATAAGAATTCAGCGAAATTCTCTCACATTTGTTCAATTTACGTCGCTGATATTTCAGATAGCGTATTGGGCTAAGCGGCATCTCAAAGCGCATGAAATGACGAGTAAAATGCACTACTAAACTTCTTTGATAGGGCAATCAGAGACTCCGATTAGATCATTTTGTATTATGGTTAATTTAAGAATTCAGCGAAATTCTATCACATTTGTTCAATTTACGTCGCTCCTATTTCAGATAGCGTATTGGGCTAAGCGGCATCTCAAAGCACATGAAATGGCGAGTAAAATGCACTATTAAACTTCTAGAGTAGGGCAAACAGAGACCAGAATAGATCATTTTATATTATGGTTAATTTAAGAATTCAGCAAAATTCCATCACATTTGTTCAATTTACGTTACTCCTATTTCAGATAGCGTACTGGGCTAGGCGGCATCTTAAAGCGCGTGGAATGGCGAGTAAAATGCACTATTAAACTTCTATGATAGGGCAATCTGAGACCCGATTAGATAATTTTATATTTTGGTTAATATAAGATTTCAGGGAAATTCTATCACATTTGTTCAATTTACGTCGCTGATAATTCAGATAGCGTATTGGGCTAAGCGGCATCTCAAAGCGCATGAAATGACGAGTAAAATGCACTACTAAACTTCTAGGGTAGGGCAAACAGAGACCCGATTAGATCATTTTGTATTATGGCTAATTTAAGAATTCAGCGAAATTCTATCAACATATGTTCAATTTACGTCGCTCCTATTTCAGATAGCGTATTGGGCTAAGCGGCATGTCAAAGCGCATGAAATGACGAGTGAAATGCACTGTTAAACTTCTAGGGTAGGGCAAACAGAGACCCGATTAGATCATTTTGTATTATGGCTAATTTAAGAATTCAGCGAAATTCTATCACATTTGTTCAATTTACGTCGCTCCTATTTCAGATAGCGTACTGGGCTAGGCGGCATCTTATAGCGCGTGGAATGGCGAGTAAAATGCACTTTTAAACTTCTATGATAGGGCAATCAGAGACCCGAATAGATCATTTTATATTTTGGTTAATGTAAGAATTCAGCGAAATTCTATCACATTTGTTCAATTTACGTCGCTCCTATTTCAGATAGCGTATTGGGCTAAGCGGCATCTCAAAGCGCATGAAATGGCGAGTGAAATGCACTATTAAACTTCTAGGGTGAGGCAAACAGAGACCCGATTAGATCATTTTATATTACGGTTAATAAAAGAATGCAGCGTAATTCTATCACATTTCTTCAATGTACGTCGCTCCTATTTCAGATAGCCTACTGTGCAAGGCGGCATCTTAAGGCGCGTAGAATGGCGGGTAAAATGCACTATTAACCTTCTATGATAGGGCAATCAGAGACCCGATTAGATCATTTTATATTATGGTTAATATAAGAATTCAGCGAAATTCTATCACATTTGTTCAATTTACGTCACTCCTGTTTCAGATAGCGTACTGGGCTAGGCGGCATCTTAACGCGCGTGGAAGGGCGAGTAAAATGCACTACTAAACTTCTATGATAGGGCAATCAGAGACCCGATTAGATCATTTTATATTCTGTTTAATATAAGATTTCAGGGAAATTCTATCACATTTGTTCAATTTACGTCGCTCCTATTTCGGATAGCTTATTGGACTAAGCGGCACCTCAAGGCGCATGAAATGACGAGTGAAATGCACTATTATAACTTCTAGGGTAGGGCGAACCAGAGACCCGATTAGATCATTTTACATTAAGGTTAATATAAGAATTCTGCGAAATTCTATCACATTTGTTCAATTTACGTCGCTTCTATTTCAGATAGCGATTGGGCTAAGCGGCACCTCAAAGTGCATGAAATGGCGAGTAAAATGCACTATTAATATTCTAGGCTAGGGCGAACAGAGACCCGATTAGATCATTTTACATTATGGTTAATAAAAGAATTCAGCGAAATTCTATCACATTTGTTCTATTTACGTCGCTCCTATTTCAGATAGCGTATTGGGCTAAGCGGCATCTCAAAGCGCATGAAATGGCGAGTAAAATGCACTATTAAACTTCTTGGGTAGGGCAAACAGAGACCCTAACAGATCATTTTATATTAAGGTTAATTTAAGAATTCAGCAAAATTCTATCACATTTGTTCAATTTACGTCGCTCCTATTTCAAATAGCGTACTGGGCTAGGTGGCATCTCAGAGCGCATGAAATGGCGAGTAAAATGCACTATTAAACTTCTAGGATAAGGCAAACAGAGACAAGATTAGATCATTTCATATTACGGTTAATTTAAGAATTCAGAGTAATTCTATCACATTTGTTCAATTTACGTCGCTCCTATTTCAGATAGCGTACTGGGCTAGGCGGCATCTTATAGCGCGTGGAATGGCGAGTAAAATGCACTTTTAAACTTCTATCATAGGGCAATCAGAGACCCGAATAGATCATTTTATATTTTGGTTAATGTAAGAATTCAGCGAAATTCTATCACATTTGTTCAATTTACGTCGCT
>CAKAJE020000390.1:0-57837 GCA_916610135.2 Macropis europaea
TAAAATGATCTAATCGGGTCTGTGTTCGCCCTACCCTAGAAGTTTAATAGTGCATTTCACTCGTCATTTCATGCGCTTTCAGCTGCCGCTTAGCCCAATACGCTATCTGAAATAGGAGCGACGTAAATTGAACAATTGTGATAAAATTTCCCTGAAATCTTATATTAAACAGAATATAAAATGATCTAATCTGGTCTCTGATTGCCCTATCATAGAAGATTAGTAGTGCATTTTACTCGCCATTCCACGCGCTTTAAGATGCAGCCTAGCCCAGTACGCTATCTGAAATAGGAGCGACGTAACTTGAACAAATGTGATAGAATTTCGCTCAATTCTTAAATTAACCATAATATAAAATGATCTAATCGGGTCTCTGTTTGCCCTACCCTAGAACTTCAATAGTGCATTTTACTCGTCATTTCATGCGCTTTGAGATGCCGCTTTGCCCAATACGCTATCTGAAATAGGAGCGACGTAAATTGAACAAATGTGATAGAATTTCGCTGAATTCTTAGATTAACTATAATATCAAATGATCTCATCGGGTCACTGATTGCCCTACCCTAGAAGTTTAATAGTGCATTTTACTTGCCATTTCATGCGCTTTGAGATGCCGCTTAGCCCAATACGCTAACTGAAATATGAGCGACGTAAATTGAACAAATGTGATAGAATTTCGCTGAATTCTTATATTAACCATAATATAAAATGATCTAATCGGGTATCTGTTTGCCTTATCCTAGAAGTTTAATAGTGCATTATTCTCGCCATTTCATGCGCTTCGAGATGCCGCTTAACCCAACACGCTATCTGCAATAGAAGCGACGTAAATTGAACAAACGTGATAGAATTTTGCTGAATTCTTAAATTAACCATAGTACAAAATGATCTAATCGGGTCTCTGTTTGCCCTACCCTAGAAGTTTAATAGTGCATTTTGCTCGCCATTTCATGCGCTTTTAGATGCCGCTTAGCCCAATACGCTATCTGAAATAGGAGCGACGTAAATTGAACAAATGTGATAGAATATCGCTGAATTCTTAAATTAACTATAATATAAAATGATCTAATCGGGTCACTGATTGCCCTACCCTAGAAGTTTAATAGTGCATTTTACTCGCCATTTCATGCGCTTTGAGATGCCGCTTAGCCCAATACGCTATTGGAAATATGAGCGACGTAAATTGAACAAATGTGATAGAATTTCGCTGAATTCTTATATTAACAAAAATATAAAATGATCTAATCGGGTCTCTGTTTGCATTATCCTAGAAGTTTAGTATTGCATTTTACTCGCCATTTTATGCGCTTTGAGATGCCGCTTAGCCCAATACGCTATCTGAAATAGGAGCGACGTAAATTGAACAAATGTGATAGAATTTCGCTGAATTCTTAAATTAACTATAATATAAAATGATCTAATCAGGTCACTGATTGCCCTATCACAGAAGTTTAATAGTGCATTTTACTCGCCATTCCATGCGCTTTAAGATGCCGGCCAGCCCAGTACGCTATCTGAAATAGGAGCGACGTAATTTGAAGAAATGTGATAGAATTACGCTGAATTCTTATATTAACCGTAATATAAAATGATCTAATCGGGTCTCTGTTTGCCCTACCCTAGAAGTTTAATAGTCCATTTTATTCGCCATTTCATGCGCTTTGATATGCCGGTTAGCCGAATACGCTAACTGAAATAGGAGCGACGTAAATAGAACAAATGTGATAGGATTTCCCTGAAATCTTATATTAAACAAAATATAAAATGATCTAATCGGGTCTCTGACTGCCCTATCATTGAAGTTTAACAGTGCATTTTACTCGCCATTCCACGCGCTTTAATATGCCGCCTAGCCCAGTACGCTATCTGAAATAGGAGCGACGTAAATTGAACAAATGTGATAGAATTTTGCTGAATTCTTAAATTAACCATAATATAAAATGATCTAATCGGGTCTCTGTTTGCCCTACCCTAGAAGTTTAATAGTGCATTGTACTCGCCATTTCATGCGCTTTGAGATGCCGCTTACCCAATACGCTATCTGAAATAGGAGCAACGAAAGTTGAACAAATGTGATAGAATTTCGCTGAATGATTTTATTAACCAGAATGTAAAATGATCTAATCGGGTCTCTGTTCCCCCTAGCCTGGAAGTTTAATAGTGCACTTCACTCGTCATTTCATGCGCTTTGAGATGCCGCTAAGCCCAATAAGCTATCTGTAATAGGAGCGACGTAAATTTTACAAATGTGATAGAATTTCGTTGAATTCTTATATTAACCAAAATATAAAATGATCTAATCGGGTCTCTGATTGCCCTATCATAGAAGTTTAATAGTGCATTTTACTCGCCATTCCACGCGCTTTAAGATGCCGCCTAGCCCAGTACGCTATCTGAAATAGGAGCGACGTAAATTGAACAAATGTGATAGAATTTTGCTGAATTCTTAAATTAACCATAATATAAAATGATCTAATCGGGTCTCTGTTTGCCCTACCCTAGAAGTTTAATAGTGCATTGTACTCGCCATTTCATGCGCTTTGAGATGCCGCTTAACCCAATACGCTATCTGAAATAGGAGCAACGAAAGTTGAACAAATGTGATAGAATTTCGCTGAATGATTTTATTAACCAGAATGTAAAATGATCTAATCGGGTCTCTGTTCCCCCTAGCCTGGAAGTTTAATAGTGCATTTCACTCGTCATTTCATGCGCTTTGAGATGCCGCTAAGCCCAATAAGCTATCTGTAATAGGAGCGACGTAAATTTTACAAATGTGATAGAATTTCGTTGAATTCTTATATTAACCAAAATATAAAATGATCTAATCGGGTCTCTGATTGCCCTATGATAGAAGTTTAATAGTGCATTTTACTCGCCATTCCACGCGCTTTAAGATGCCGCCTAGCCCAGTACGCTATCTGAAATAGGAGCGACGTAACTTGAACAAATGTGATAGAATTCCGCAGAATTCTTATATTAACCAAAACATAAAATGATCTAATCTGGTCTCTGTTCGCCCTAGCCTAGAAGTTTAATAGTGCATTTTGTTCGCCATTTCATGCGATTTGAGATGCCGCTAAGCCCAATACGCTGTCTGAAATAGGAGCGACGTAAATTGAACAAATGTGATAGAATTTCGCTGAATTCTTATATTAACCAAAGTATAAAATGATCTAATCGGGTCTCTGTTTGCCCTACCCTGGAAGTTTAATCGTGCATTTTACACGCCATTTCATGCGCTTTGAGATGCCGCTTAGCCCAATACGCTATCTGAAATAGGAGCGACGTAAATTGAACAAATGTGATAGAATTTCGCTGAATTCTTAAATTAACCATAATATAAAATGATCTAATCGGGTCCCTGTTTGCTCTACCCTAGAAGTTTAATAGTGCATTTTACTCGCAATTTCATGCGCTTTGAGGTGCCGCTTAACCTAATACGCTATCTGCAATAGGAGCGACGTAAATTGAACAAACGTGATAGAATTTTGCTGAATTCTTAAATTAACCATAGTACAAAATGATCTAATCGGGTCTCTGTTTGCCCTACCCTAGAAGTTTAATAGTGCATTTTGCTCGCCATTTCATGCGCTTTGAGATGCCGCTTAGCCCAATACGCTATCTGAAATAGGAGCGACGTAAATTGAACAAATGTGATAGAATTACGCTGAATTCTTAAATTAACGATAATATAAAATGATCTAATCGGGTCACTGATTGCCCTATCATAGAAGTTTAATAGTGCATTTTACTCGCCATTCCACGCGCTTTAAGATGCCGGCCAGCCCAGTACGCTATCTGAAATAGGAGCGACGTAATTTGAAGAAATGTGATAGAATTTCGCTGAATTCTTATATTAACAAAAATATAAAATGATCTAATCGGGTCACTGTTTGCTCTACCCTAGAAGTTTAATAGTGCATTTTACTCGCAATTTCATGCGCTTTGAGGTGCCGCTTAACCCTATACGCTATCTGCAATAGGAGCGACGTAAATTGAACAAATGTGATAGAATTCCCCTGAATTCTTAAATTAACCATAATATAAAATGATCTCATCAGGTCTCTGTTTGCTCTACCCTAGAAGTTTAATAGTGCATTTTACTCGCCATTTCATGCGCTTTGAGATGCCGCATAGCCCAATACGCTATCTGAAATAGGAGCGACGTAAATTGAACAAATGTGATAGAATTTCCGTGAAATCTTATATTAAACAAAATATAAAATGATCTAATCGGGTCTCTGATTGCCCTATCATAGAAGTTTAGTAGTGCATTTTACTCGTCATTCCACGCGCTTTAAGGTGCCGCCTAGCCCGGTACGCTATCTGAAATAGGAGCGGCGTAAGTTGAACAAATGTGATAGAATTTTGCTGTATTCTTATATTAACCGTAATATAAAATGATCTAATCGGGTATCTGTTTGCCTTATCCTAGAAGTTTAATAGTGCATTATACTCGCCATTTCATGCGCTTCGAGATGCCGCTTAGCTCAATACGCTATCTGAAATACGAGCGACGAAAGTTGAACATATGTGATAGAATTTCGCTGAATTATTTTATTAACCAGAATGTAAAATGATCTAATCTGGTCTCTGTTCGCCCTACCATAGAAGTCTTATAGTGCATTTCACTCGCCATTTCATGCGCTTTGAGATGCCGCTTAGCCAAATACGCTATCTGAAATAGGAGCGACCTAAATTGAACGAATGTGATAGAATTTTGCTGAATTCTTAAATTAACCATAATATAAAATGATCTAATCGGGTCTCTGCTTGCCCTACCCTAGAAGTTTAATAGTGCATTTTACTCGTCATTTCATGCGCTTTGAGATGCCGCTTAGCCGAATACGCTATCTGGAATAGGAGCGACGTAAATTCAACAAATGTGATACTATTTCCCTGAAATCTTATATTAAACAAAATATAAAATGATCTAATCGGGTCTCTGATTGCCCTATCATAGAAGTTTAGTAGTGCATTTTACTCGCCATTCCACGCGCTTTGAGATGCCGCCTAGCCCAGTACCCTATCTGAAATAGGAGCGTCGTAACTTGAACAAATGTGATAGAATTACGCTGAATTCTTATATTAACCCTAATATAAAATGATCTAATCGGGTCTCTGTTTGCCTTATCCTAGAAGTTTAGTAGCGCATTTTACTCGCCATTTCATGCGCTTTGAGATGCCGCTTAGCCCAATACGCTATCTGGAATAGGAGCGACGTAAATTGAACAAATGTGATAGAATTTCCGTGAATTCTTATATTAACCTTAATGAAAAATGATCCAATCGGGTCTCTGTTCGCCCTACCATAGAAGTCTAATAGTGCATTTCACTCGCCATTTCATGCGCCTTGAGATGCCGCTTAGCCCAATACGCTATCTGAAATAGGAGCAACGAAAGTTGAACAAATGTGATAGAATTTCGCTGAATTATTTTATTAACCAGAATGTAAAATGATCTAATCGGGTCTCTGTTCGCCCTAGCCTGGAAGTTTAATAGTGCATTTCACTCGTCATTTCATGCGCTTTGAGATGCCGCTAAGCCCAATAAGCTATCTGTAATAGGAGCGACGTAAATTTTACAAATGTGATAGAATTTCGTTGAATTCTTATATTAACCAAAATATAAAATGATCTAATCGGGTCTCTGATTGCCCTATCATAGAAGTTTAATAGTGCATTTTACTCGCCATTCCACGCGCTTTAAGATGCCGCCTAGCCCAGTACGCTATCTGAAATAGGAGCGACGTAACTTGAACAAATGTGATAGAATTCCGCAGAATTCTTATATTAACCAAAACATAAAATGATCTAATCTGGTCTCTGTTCGCCCTAGCCTAGAAGTTTAATAGTGCATTTTGTTCGCCATTTCATGCGATTTGAGATGCCGCTAAGCCCAATACGCTGTCTGAAATAGGAGCGACGTAAATTGAACAAATGTGATAGAATTTCGCTGAATTCTTATATTAACCAAAGTATAAAATGATCTAATCGGGTCTCTGTTTGCCCTACCCTAGAAGTTTAATCGTGCATTTTACACGCCATTTCATGCGCTTTGAGATGCCGCTTAGCCCAATACGCTATCTGAAATAGGAGCGACGTAAATTGAACAAATGTGATAGAATTTCGCTGAATTCTTAAATTAACCATAATATAAAATGATCTAATCGGGTCCCTGTTTGCTCTACCCTAGAAGTTTAATACTGCATTTTACTCGCCATTTCATGCGCGTTGAGATGCCGGTTAGCCCAATACGCTATCTGAAATAGGAGCGACGTAAATTGAACAAATGTGATAGATTTTCCCTGAAATCTTATATTGAACAAAATATAAAATGATCTAATCGGGTCTCTGATTGCTCTATCATAGAAGTTTCGTAGTGCATTTTACTCGCCCTTCCACGCGCTTTAAGATGCCGCCTAGCACAGTAGGCTATCTGAAATAGGAGCGACGTAAGATGAACAAATGTGATAGAATTACGCTGAATTCTTATATTAACCCTAATATAAAATGAACTAATCGGGTCTCCGTTTGCCTTATCCTAGAAGTTTAATAGCGCATTTTACTCGCCATTTCATGCGCTTTTAGAGGCCGCTTAGCCCAATACGCTATCTGAAATAGGAGCGACGTAAATTGAACAAATGTGATAGAATTCCCCTGAATTCATAAATTAACCATAATATAAAATGATCTCATCAGGTCTCTGTTTGCCCTACCCTAGAAGTTTAATAGTGCATTTTACTCGCCATTTCATGCGCTTTGAGATGCCGCATAGCCCAATACGCTATCTGAAATAGGAGCGACGTAAACTGAACAAATGTGATAGAATTTCCGTGAAATCTTATATTAAACAAAATATAAAATGATCTAATCGGGTCTCTGATTGCCCTATCATAGAAGTTTAGTAGTGCATTTTACTCGCCATTCCACGCGCTTTAAGCTGCCGCCTAGCCCAGTACGCTATCTGAAATAGGAGCGACGTAAGTTGAACAAATGTGATAGAATTTTGCTGAATTCTTAAATTAACCGTAATATAAAATGATCTAATCGGGTCTCTGTTTGCCTTATCCTAGAAGTTTAATAGCGCATTTTACTCGCCATTTCATGCGCTTTGAGATGCCGCTTAGCCCAATACGCTATCTGGAATAGGAGCGACGTAAATTGAAGAAATGTGATAGAATTTCCGTGAATTTTTACATTAACCTTAATGTAAAATGATCCAATCGGGTCTCTGTTCGCCCTACCATAGAAGTCTAATAGTGCATTTCACTCGCCATTTCATGCGCCTTGAGATGCCGCTTAGCCCAATATGCTATCTGAAATAGGAGCGACGTAAGTTGAACAAATGTGATAGAATTACGCTGAATTCTTTTACTAACCATAATGTAAAATGATCTGCTCGGGTCTCTGTTCGCCCTAGCCTAGAAGTTTAACAGTGCATTTTATTCGCCATTTCATGCGCTTTGAGATGCCGCTTATCCCAATACGCTATCTGAAATTGGAGCGACGTAAATGGAACAAATGTGATAGAATTTCGCTGAATTCTTAAATTAACCATAATATAAAATGATCTAATCGGGTCTCTGCTTGCCCTACCCTAGAAGTTTAATAGTGCATTTCACTCGTCACTTCATGCGCTTTGAGATGCCGCTAAGCCCAATAAGCTATCTGAAATAGGAGCGACGTAAATTGAACAAATGTGATAGAATTTCGCAGAATTCTTATGTTAACCAAAATATAAAATGATCTAATCTGATCTCTGTCCGCCATAGCCTAGCAGTTTAATAGTGCATTTTGTTCGCCATTTCATGCGCTTTGAGATGCCGCGTATCCCAATACGCTATCTGAAATTGGAGCGACGTAAATGGAACAAATGTGATAGAATTTCGCTGAATTCTTAAATTAACCATAATATAAAATGATCTAATCGGGTCTCTGCTTGCCCTACCCTAGAAGGTTAATAGTGCATTTCACTCGTCACTTCATGCGCTTTGAGATGCCGCTAAGCACAATAAGCTATCTGTAATAGGAGCGACGTAAATTGAACAAATGTGATAGAATTTCGCTGAATTCTTATATTAACCAAAATATAAAATGATCTAATCGGGTCTCTGATTGCCCTATCATAGAAGTTTAGTAGTGCATTTTACTCGCCATTCCACGCGCTTTAAGATGCCGCCTAGCCCAGTACGCTATCTGAAATAGGAGCGACGTAAGTTGAACAAATGTGATAGAATTACGCTGAATTCTTATATTAACCTTAATGTAAAATGATCTAATCGGGTCTCTGTTTGCACTACCCTAGAAGTTTAATAGTGCATTACACTCGTTACTTCATGCGCTTTGAGATGCCGCTAAGCACAATAAGCTATCTGTAATAGGAGCGACGTAAATTGAACAAATGTGATAGAATTTCCCTGAAATCTTATATTAAACAAAATATAAAATGATCTAATCGGGTCTCTGATTGCAATATCATAGAAGTTTAACAGTGCATTTCACTCGTCATTTCATGCGCTTTGACATGCCGCTTAGCCCAATAAGCTATCTGAAATAGGAGCGACGTAAATTGAAAAAATGTGATAGAATTTCCATGAAATCTTATATTAAACATAACATAAAATGATCTAATCGGGTCTCTGATTGCCCTATCATAGAAGTTTAGTAGTGCATTTTACTCGCCATTCCACGCGCTTTAAGATGCCGCCTAGCCCAGTACGCTATCTGAAATAGGAGCGACGTAAGTTGAACAAATGTGATAGAATTTCGTAGAATTCTTATATTAACCAAAATATAAAATGATATAATCTGGTCTATGTTCGCCCTAGCCTAGAAGTTTAATAGTGCATTTTGTTCGCCATTTCATGCGCTTTGAGATGCCGCTAAGCCCAATAAGCTGTCTGAAATAGGAGCGACGTAAATTGAACAAATGTGATAGAATTTCGCTGAATTCTTATATTAAACAAAATATAAAATGATCTAATCGGATCTCTGTTCGCCCTACAATAGAAGTCTAATAGTGCATTTCACTCGCCATTTCATGCACTTTGAGATGCCGCTTAGCCCAATACGCTATCTGAAATAGGAGCGACGTAATTTGAACAAATGTGATAGAATTTCTCTGAATTCTTTTATTAACCATAATGTAAAATGATCTGATCGGGTCTCTGTTCGCCCTAGCGTAGAAGTTGAGCAGTGCATTTTACTCGCCATTCCACGCGCTTTAAGATGCCGCCTAGCCCAGTACGCTATCTGAAATAGGAGCGACGTAAGTTGAACAAATGTGATAGAATTACGCTGAATTCTTACATTAACCTTAATGTAAAATGATCTAATCGGGTCTCTGTTTGCACTACCCTAGAAGTTTAATAGTGCATTACACTCGTTACTTCATGCGCTTTGAGATGCCGCTAAGCACAATAAGCTATCTGTAATAGGAGCGACGTAAATTGAACAAATGTGATAGAATTTCCCTGAAATCTTATATTAAACAAAATATAAAATGATCTAATCGGGTCTCTGATTGCAATATCATAGAAGTTTAACAGTGCATTTCACTCGTCATTTCATGCGCTTTGACATGCCGCTTAGCCCAATAAGCTATCTGAAATAGGAGCGACGTAAATTGAAAAAATGTGATAGAATTTCCATGAAATCTTATATTAAACATAACATAAAATGAGCTAATCGGGTCTCTGATTGCCCTATCATAAAAGTTGAGCTGTGCATTTTACTCGCCCTTCCACGCGCTTTAAGATGCCGCCTAGCCCAGTACGCTATCTGAAATAGGAGCGACGTAAGATGAACAAATGTGATAGAATTACGCTGAATTCTTATATTAACCGTAATATAAAATGATCTAATCGGGTCTCTGTTTGCCTTATCCTAGAAGTTTGATAGTGCATTTTACTCGCCATTTCATGCACTTTGAGATGCCGCTAAGCCCAATAAGCTATCTGAAATAGGAGCAACGTAAATTGAACAAATGTGATAGAATTTCGCTGAATTCTTACATTAACCATAATGTAAAATGATATAATCGTGTCTCTGTTCGCCCGAGCCTAGAACTTTAATAGTGCATTTTATTCGCCATTTCGTACGCTTTGAGATGCCGCTTTGCCCAATACGCTATCTGAAATAGGAGCGACGTAAATTGAACAAATGTGATAGAATTTTACTGAATTCTTATATTAACGAAAATATAAAATGATCTAATCGGGTCTCTGATTGCCCTAGCATAGAAGTTTAATAGTGCATTTTACTCGCCATTCCGAGCGCTTTAAGATGCCGCATAGCCCAATACGCTCTCTGAAATAGGAGCGACGTAAATTGAACAAATGTGATAGAATTTCGCTGAATTCTTATATTAACCATAATATAAAATGATCTAATCTGGTATCTGTTTGCCTTATCCTAGAAGTTTAATAGTGCATTTTACTCGCCATTTCATGCGCTTTGAGATGCCGCTTAGCCCAATACGCTATCTGAAATAGGAGCGACGTAAATTGAACAAATGTGATAGAATTCCCCTGAATTCTTAAATTAACCATAATATAAAATGATCTCATCAGGTCTCTGTTTGCCCTACCCTAGAAGTTTAATAGTGCATTTTACTCGCCATTTCATGCGCTTTGAGATGCCGCATAGCCCAATACGCTATCTGAAATAGGAGCGACGTAAATTGAACAAATGTGATAGAATTTCCGTGAAATCTTATATTAAACAAAATATAAAATGATCTAATCGGGTCTCTGATTGCCCTATCATAGAAGTTTAGTAGTGCATTTTACTCGTCATTCCACGCGCTTTAAGGTGCCGCCTAGCCCGGTACGCTATCTGAAATAGGAGCGACGTAAGTTGAACAAATGTGATAGAATTTTGCTGTATTCTTATATTAACCGTAATATAAAATGATCTAATCGGGTATCTGTTTGCCTTATCCTAGAAGTTTAATAGTGCATTATACTCGCCATTTCATGCGCCTTGAGATGCCGCTTAGCCCAATACGCTATCTGAAATAGGAGCAACGAAAGTTGAACAAATGTGATAGAATTTCGCTGAATTATTTTATTAACCAGAATGTAAAATGATCTAATCGGGTCTGTGTTCGCCCTACCCTAGAAGTTTAATAGTGCATTTCACTCGTCATTTCATGCGCTTTCAGTTGCCGCTTAGCCCAATACGCTATCTGAAATAGGAGCGACGTAAATTGAACAATTGTGATAAAACTTCCCTGAAATCTTATATTAAACAGAATATAAAATGATCTGATCTGGTCTCTGATTGCCCTATCATAGAAGATTAGTAGTGCATTTTACTCGCCATTCCACGCGCTTTAAGATGCCGCCTAGCCCAGTACGCTATCTGAAATAGGAGCGACGTAACTTGAACAAATGTGATAGAATTTCGCTCAATTCTTAAATTAACCATAATATAAAATGATCTAATCGGGTCTCTGTTTGCCCTACCCTAGAAGTTTAATAGTGCATTGTACTCGCCATTTCATGCGCTTTGAGATGCCGCTTAACCCAATACGCTATCTGAAATAGGAGCAACGAAAGTTGAACAAATGTGATAGAATTTCGCTGAATGATTTTATTAACCAGAATGTAAAATGATCTAATCGGGTCTCTGTTCGCCCTAGCCTGGAAGTTTAATAGTGCATTTCACTCGTCATTTCATGCGCTTTGAGATGCCGCTAAGCCCAATAAGCTATCTGTAATAGGAGCGACGTAAATTTTACAAATGTGATAGAATTTCGTTGAATTCTTATATTAACCAAAATATAAAATGATCTAATCAGGTCTCTGATTGCCCTATCATAGAAGTTTAATAGTGCATTTTACTCGCCATTCCACGCGCTTTAAGATGCCGCCTAGCCCAGTACGCTATCTGAAATAGGAGCGACGTAACTTGAACAAATGTGATAGATTTTCCCTGAAATCTTATATTGAACAAAATATAAAATGATCTAATCGGGTCTCTGATTGCTCTATCATAGAAGTTTCGTAGTGCATTTTACTCGCCCTTCCACGCGCTTTAAGATGCCGCCTAGCACAGTAGGCTATCTGAAATAGGAGCGACGTAAGATGAACAAATGTGATAGAATTACGCTGAATTCTTATATTAACCCTAATATAAAATGAACTAATCGGGTCTCCGTTTGCCTTATCCTAGAAGTTTAATAGCGCATTTTACTCGCCATTTCATGCGCTTTTAGAGGCCGCTTAGCCCAATACGCTATCTGAAATAGGAGCGACGTAAATTGAACAAATGTGATAGAATTCCCCTGAATTCATAAATTAACCATAATATAAAATGATCTCATCAGGTCTCTGTTTGCCCTACCCTAGAAGTTTAATAGTGCATTTTACTCGCCATTTCATGCGCTTTGAGATGCCGCATAGCCCAATACGCTATCTGAAATAGGAGCGACGTAAACTGAACAAATGTGATAGAATTTCCGTGAAATCTTATATTAAACAAAATATAAAATGATCTAATCGGCTGTCTGATTGCCCTATCATAGAAGTTTAGTAGTGCATTTTACTCGCCATTCCACGCGCTTTAAGCTGCCGCCTAGCCCAGTACGCTATCTGAAATAGGAGCGACGTAAGTTGAACAAATGTGATAGAATTTTGCTGAATTCTTAAATTAACCGTAATATAAAATGATCTAATCGGGTCTCTGTTTGCCTTATCCTAGAAGTTTAATAGCGCATTTTACTCGCCATTTCATGCGCTTTGAGATGCCGCTTAGCCCAATACGCTATCTGGAATAGGAGCGACGTAAATTGAACAAATGTGATAGAATTTCCGTGAATTTTTACATTAACCTTAATGTAAAATGATCCAATCGGGTCTCTGTTCGCCCTACCATAGAAGTCTAATAGTGCATTTCACTCGCCATTTCATGCGCCTTGAGATGCCGCTTAGCCCAATATGCTATCTGAAATAGGAGCGACGTAAGTTGAACAAATGTGATAGAATTACGCTGAATTCTTTTACTAACCATAATGTAAAATGATCTGCTCGGGTCTCTGTTCGCCCTAGCCTAGAAGTTTAACAGTGCATTTTATTCGCCATTTCATGCGCTTTGAGATGCCGCTTATCCCAATACGCTATCTGAAATTGGAGCGACGTAAATGGAACAAATGTGATAGAATTTCGCTGAATTCTTAAATTAACCATAATATAAAATGATCTAATCGGGTCTCTGCTTGCCCTACCCTAGAAGTTTAATAGTGCATTTCACTCGTCACTTCATGCGCTTTGAGATGCCGCTAAGCCCAATAAGCTATCTGAAATAGGAGCGACGTAAATTGAACAAATGTGATAGAATTTCGCAGAATTCTTATGTTAACCAAAATATAAAATGATCTAATCTGATCTCTGTCCGCCATAGCCTAGAAGTTTAATAGTGCATTTTGTTCGCCATTTCATGCGCTTTGAGATGCCGCTTATCCCAATACGCTATCTGAAATTGGAGCGACGTAAATGGAACAAATGTGATAGAATTTCGCTGAATTCTTAAATTAACCATAATATAAAATGATCTAATCGGGTCTCTGCTTGCCCTACCCTAGAAGGTTAATAGTGCATTTCACTCGTCACTTCATGCGCTTTGAGATGCCGCTAAGCACAATAAGCTATCTGTAATAGGAGCGACGTAAATTGAACAAATGTGATAGAATTTCGCTGAATTCTTATATTAACCAAAATATAAAATGATCTAATCGGGTCTCTGATTGCCCTATCATAGAAGTTTAGTAGTGCATTTTACTCGCCATTCCACGCGCTTTAAGATGCCGCCTAGCCCAGTACGCTATCTGAAATAGGAGCGACGTAAGTTGAACAAATGTGATAGAATTTCGTAGAATTCTTATATTAACCAAAATATAAAATGATATAATCTGGTCTATGTTCGCCCTAGCCTAGAAGTTTAATAGTGCATTTTGTTCGCCATTTCATGCGCTTTGAGATGCCGCTTATCCCAATACGCTATCTGAAATTGGAGCGACGTAAATGGAACAAATGTGATAGAATTTCGCTGAATTCTTAAATTAACCTTAATGTAAAATGATCCAATCGGGTCTCTGTTCGCCCTACCATAGAAGTCTAATAGTGCATTTCACTCGCCATTTCATGCGCCTTGAGATGCCGCTTAGCCCAATATGCTATCTGAAATAGGAGCGACGTAAGTTGAACAAATGTGATAGAATTACGCTGAATTCTTTTACTAACCATAATGTAAAATGATCTGCTCGGGTCTCTGTTCGCCCTAGCCTAGAAGTTTAACAGTGCATTTTATTCGCCATTTCATGCGCTTTGAGATGCCGCTTATCCCAATACGCTATCTGAAATTGGAGCGACGTAAATGGAACAAATGTGATAGAATTTCGCTGAATTCTTAAATTAACCATAATATAAAATGATCTAATCGGGTCTCTGCTTGCCCTACCCTAGAAGTTTAATAGTGCATTTCACTCGTCACTTCATGCGCTTTGAGATGCCGCTAAGCCCAATAAGCTATCTGAAATAGGAGCGACGTAAATTGAACAAATGTGATAGAATTTCGCAGAATTCTTATGTTAACCAAAATATAAAATGATCTAATCTGATCTCTGTCCGCCATAGCCTAGAAGTTTAATAGTGCATTTTGTTCGCCATTTCATGCGCTTTGAGATGCCGCTTATCCCAATACGCTATCTGAAATTGGAGCGACGTAAATTGAACAAATGTGATAGAATTTCGCTGAATTCTTAAATTAACCATAATATAAAATGATCTAATCGGGTCTCTGCTTGCCCTACCCTAGAAGGTTAATAGTGCATTTCACTCGTCACTTCATGCGCTTTGAGATGCCGCTAAGCACAATAAGCTATCTGTAATAGGAGCGACGTAAATTGAACAAATGTGATAGAATTTCGCTGAATTCTTATATTAACCAAAATATAAAATGATCTAATCGGGTCTCTGATTGCCCTATCATAGAAGTTTAGTAGTGCATTTTACTCGCCATTCCACGCGCTTTAAGATGCCGCCTAGCCCAGTACGCTATCTGAAATAGGAGCGACGTAAGTTGAACAAATGTGATAGAATTTCGTAGAATTCTTATATTAACCAAAATATAAAATGATATAATCTGGTCTATGTTCGCCCTAGCCTAGAAGTTTAATAGTGCATTTTGTTCGCCATTTCATGCGCTTTGAGATGCCGCTAAGCCCAATAAGCTGTCTGAAATAGGAGCGACGTAAATTGAACAAATGTGATAGAATTTCGCTGAATTCTTACATTAAACAAAATATAAAATGATCTAATCGGATCTCTGTTCGCCCTACAATAGAAGTCTAATAGTGCATTTCACTCGCCATTTCATGCACTTTGAGATGCCGCTTAGCCCAATACGCTATCTGAAATAGGAGCGACGTAATTTGAACAAATGTGATAGAATTTCTCTGAATTCTTTTATTAACCATAATGTAAAATGATCTGATCGGGTCTCTGTTCGCCCTAGCGTAGAAGTTGAGCAGTGCATTTTACTCGCCATTCCACGCGCTTTAAGATGCCGCCTAGCCCAGTACGCTATCTGAAATAGGAGCGACGTAAGTTGAACAAATGTGATCGCCCTAGCCTAGAAGTTTAATAGTGCATTTTGTTCGCCATTTCATGCGCTTTGAGATGCCGCTAAGCCCAATAAGCTGTCTGAAATAGGAGCGACGTAAATTGAACAAATGTGATAGAATTTCGCTGAATTCTTATATTAAACAAAATATAAAATGATCTAATCGGATCTCTGTTCGCCCTACAATAGAAGTCTAATAGTGCATTTCACTCGCCATTTCATGCACTTTGAGATGCCGCTTAGCCCAATACGCTATCTGAAATAGGAGCGACGTAATTTGAACAAATGTGATAGAATTTCTCTGAATTCTTTTATTAACCATAATGTAAAATGATCTGATCGGGTCTCTGTTCGCCCTAGCGTAGAAGTTGAGCAGTGCATTTTACTCGCCATTCCACGCGCTTTAAGATGCCGCCTAGCCCAGTACGCTATCTGAAATAGGAGCGACGTAAGTTGAACAAATGTGATAGAATTACGCTGAATTCTTACATTAACCTTAATGTAAAATGATCTAATCGGGTCTCTGTTTGCACTACCCTAGAAGTTTAATAGTGCATTACACTCGTTACTTCATGCGCTTTGAGATGCCGCTAAGCACAATAAGCTATCTGTAATAGGAGCGACGTAAATTGAACAAATGTGATAGAATTTCCCTGAAATCTTATATTAAACAAAATATAAAATGATCTAATCGGGTCTCTGATTGCAATATCATAGAAGTTTAACAGTGCATTTCACTCGTCATTTCATGCGCTTTGACATGCCGCTTAGCCCAATAAGCTATCTGAAATAGGAGCGACGTAAATTGAAAAAATGTGATAGAATTTCCATGAAATCTTATATTAAACATAACATAAAATGAGCTAATCGGGTCTCTGATTGCCCTATCATAAAAGTTGAGCTGTGCAGTTTACTCGCCATTCCACGCGCTTTAAGATGGCGCCTAGCCCAGTACGCTATCTAAAATAGGAGCGACGTAAGTTGAACAAATGTGATAGAATTTCGCTGAATTCTTTTATTAACCATAATGTAAAATGATCTAATCGGGTCTCTGTTTGCCCTACCCTAGAAGTTTAATAGTGCATTTTACTCGCCATTTCTTGCGCTTTGAGATGAGGCTTAGCCCAATACGCTATCTGAAATATGAGCGACGTAAATTGAACAAATGTGATAGAATTTCCCTGAAATCTTATATTAAACAAAATATAAAATGATGTAATCGGGTCTCTGAATACTGTATCATAGAAGTTTAGTATTGCATTTTACTCGCCCTTCCACGCGCTTTAAGATGCCGCCTAGCCCAGTACGCTATCTGAAATAGGAGCGACGTAAGATGAACAAATGTGATAGAATTACGCTGAATTCTTATATTAACCGTAATATAAAATGATCTAATCGGGTCTCTGTTTGCCTTATCCTAGAAGTTTGATAGTGCATTTTACTCGCCATTTCATGCACTTTGAGATGCCGCTAAGCCCAATAAGCTATCTGAAATAGGAGCAACGTAAATTGAACAAATGTGATAGAATTTCGCTGAATTCTTACATTAACCATAATGTAAAATGATATAATCGTGTCTCTGTTCGCCCGAGCCTAGAACTTTAATAGTGCATTTTATTCGCCATTTCATACGCTTTGAGATGCCGCTTTGCCCAATACGCTATCTGAAATAGGAGCGACGTAAATTGAACAAATGTGATAGAATTTTACTGAATTCTTATATTAACGAAAATATAAAATGACCTAATCGGGTCTCTGATTGCCCTAGCATAGAAGTTTAATAGTGCATTTTACTCGCCATTCCGAGCGCTTTAAGATGCCGCATAGCCCAATACGCTCTCTGAAATAGGAGCGACGTAAATTGAACAAATGTGATAGAATTTCGCTGAATTCTTATATTAACCATAATATAAAATGATCTAATCTGGTATCTGTTTGCCTTATCCTAGAAGTTTAATAGTGCACTTTGCTCGCCATTTCATGCGCTTTGAGATGCCGCTTAGCCCAATACGCTATCTGAAATAGGAGCGTCGTAAATTGAACAAATGTGATAGAATTCCCCTGAATTCTTAAATTAACCATAATATAAAATGATCTCATCAGGTCTCTGTTTGCCCTACCCTAGAAGTTTAATAGTGCATTTTACTCGCCATTTCATGCGCTTTGAGATGCCGCATAGCCCAATACGCTATCTGAAATAGGAGCGACGTAAATTGAACAAATGTGATAGAATTTCCGTGAAATCTTATATTAAACAAAATATAAAATGATCTAATCGGGTCTCTGATTGCCCTATCATAGAAGTTTAGTAGTGCATTTTACTCGTCATTCCACGCGCTTTAAGGTGCCGCCTAGCCCGGTACGCTATCTGAAATAGGAGCGACGTAAGTTGAACAAATGTGATAGAATTTTGCTGTATTCTTATATTAACCGTAATATAAAATGATCTAATCGGGTATCTATTTGCCTTATCCTAGAAGTTTAATAGTGCATTATACTCGCCATTTCATGCGCTTTGAGATGCCGCTTAGCCCAATACGCTATCTGAAATAGGAGCAACGAAAGTTGAACAAATGTGATAGAATTTCGCTGAATTATTTTATTAACCAGAATGTAAAATGATCTAATCGGGTCTGTGTTCGCCCTACCCTAGAAGTTTAATAGTGCATTTCGCTCGTCATTTCATGCGCTTTCAGTTGCCGCTTAGCCCAATACGCTATCTGAAATAGGAGCGACGTAAATTGAACAATTGTGATAAAATTTCCCTGAAATCTTATATTAAACAGAATATAAAGTGATCTAATCTGGTCTCTGATTGCCCTATCATAGAAGATTAGTAGTGCATTTTACTCGCCCTTCCACGCGCTTTAAGATGCCGCCTAGCACAGTAGGCTATCTGAAATAGGAGCGACGTAAGATGAACAAATGTGATAGAATTACGCTGAATTCTTATATTAACCCTAATATAAAATGAACTAATCGGGTCTCCGTTTGCCTTATCCTAGAAGTTTAATAGCGCATTTTACTCGCCATTTCATGCGCTTTTAGAGGCCGCTTAGCCCAATACGCTATCTGAAATAGGAGCGACGTAAATTGAACAAATGTGATAGAATTCCCCTGAATTCATAAATTAACCATAATATAAAATGATCTCACCAGGTCTCTGTTTGCCCTACCCTAGAAGTTTAATAGTGCATTTTACTCGCCATTTCATGCGCTTTGAGATGCCGCATAGCCCAATACGCTATCTGAAATAGGAGCGACGTAAATTGAACAAATGTGATAGAATTTCCGTGAAATCTTATATTAAACAAAATATAAAATGTTCTAATCGGGTCTCTGTTTGCATTATCCTAGAAGTTTAATAGCGCATTTTACTCGCCATTTCGTGCGCTTTGAGATGCCGCTTAGCCCAATACGCTATCTGGAATAGGAGCGACGTAAATTGAACAAATGTGATAGAATTTCCGTGAATTTTTACATTAACCTTAATGTAAAATGATCCAATCGGGTCTCTGTTCGCCCTACCATAGAAGTCTAATAGTGCATTTCACTCGCCATTTCATGCGCCTTGAGATGCCGCTTAGCCCAATATGCTATCTGAAATAGGAGCGACGTAAGTTGAACAAATGTGATAGAATTACGCTGAATTCTTTTACTAACCATAATGTAAAATGATCTGCTCGGGTCTCTGTTCGCCCTAGCCTAGAAGTTTAACAGTGCATTTTATTCGCCATTTCATGCGCTTTGAGATGCCGCTTATCCCAATACGCTATCTGAAATTGGAGCGACGTAAATGGAACAAATGTGATAGAATATCGCTGAATTCTTAAATTAACCATAATATAAAATGATTTATTCGGGTCTCTGCTTGCCCTACCCTAGAAGTTTAATAGTGCATTTCACTCGTCACTTCATGCGCTTTGAGATGCCGCTAAGCCCAATAAGCTATCTGAAATAGGAGCGACGTAAATTGAACAAATGTGATAGAATTTCGCAGAATTCTTATGTTAACCAAAATATAAAATGATCTAATCTGATCTCTGTCCGCCATAGCCTAGAAGTTTAATCGTGCATTTTGTTCGCCATTTCATGCGCTTTGAGATGCCGCTTATCCCAATACGCTATCTGAAATTGGAGCGACGTAAATGGAACAAATGTGATAGAATTTCGCTGAATTCTTAAATTAACCATAATATAAAATGATCTAATCGGGTCTCTGCTTGCCCTACCCTAGAAGGTTAATAGTGCATTTCACTCGTCACTTCATGCGCTTTGAGATGCCGCTAAGCACAATAAGCTATCTGTAATAGGAGCGACGTAAATTGAACAAATGTGATAGAATTTCGCTGAATTCTTATATTAACCAAAATATAAAATGATCTAATCGGGTCTCTGATTGCCCTATCATAGAAGTTTAGTAGTGCATTTTACTCGACATTCCACGCGCTTTAAGATGCCGCCTAGCCCAGTACGCTATCTGAAATAGGAGCGACGTAAGTTGAACAAATGTGATAGAATTTCGTAGAATTCTTATATTAACCAAAATATAAAATGATATAATCTGGTCTATGTTCGCCCTAGCCTAGAAGTTTAATAGTGCATTTTGTTCGCCATTTCATGCGCTTTGAGATGCCGCTAAGCCCAATAAGCTGTCTGAAATAGGAGCGACGTAAATTGAACAAATGTGATAGAATTTCGCTGAATTCTTACATTAAACAAAATATAAAATGATCTAATCGGATCTCTGTTCGCCCTACAATAGAAGTCTAATAGTGCATTTCACTCGCCATTTCATGCACTTTGAGATGCCGCTTAGCCCAATACGCTATCTGAAATAGGAGCGACGTAATTTGAACAAATGTGATAGAATTTCTCTGAATTCTTTTATTAACCATAATGTAAAATGATCTGATCGGGTCTCTGTTCGCCCTAGCGTAGAAGTTGAGCAGTGCATTTTACTCGCCATTCCACGCGCTTTAAGATGCCGCCTAGCCCAGTACGCTATCTGAAATAGGAGCGACGTAAGTTGAACAAATGTGATAGAATTACGCTGAATTCTTACATTAACCTTAATGTAAAATGATCTAATCGGGTCTCTGTCTGCACTACCCTAGAAGTTTAATAGTGCATTACACTCGTTACTTCATGCGCTTTGAGATGCCGCTAAGCACAATAAGCTATCTGTAATAGGAGCGACGTAAATTGAACAAATGTGATAGAATTTCCCTGAAATCTTATATTAAACAAAATATAAAATGATCTAATCGGGTCTCTGATTGCAATATCATAGAAGTTTAACAGTGCATTTCACTCGTCATTTCATGCGCTTTGGCATGCCGCTTAGCCCAATAAGCTATCTGAAATAGGAGCGACGTAAATTGAAAAAATGTGATAGAATTTCCATGAAATCTTATATTAAACATAACATAAAATGAGCTAATCGGGTCTCTGATTGCCCTATCATAAAAGTTGAGCTGTGCAGTTTACTCGCCATTCCACGCGCTTTAAGATGGCGCCTAGCCCAGTACGCTATCTAAAATAGGAGCGACGTAAGTTGAACAAATGTGATAGAATTTCGCTGAATTCTTTTATTAACCATAATGTAAAATGATCTAATCGGGTCTCTGTTCGCCCTAGCCTAGAAGTTTAATAGTGCATTTTATTCGCCATTTCATGCTCTTTGAGATGCCGCTTAGCCCAATACGCTATCTGAAATAGGAGCGACGTAAATTGAACAAATGTGATAGAATTTCCCTGAAATCTTATATTAAACAAAATATAAAATGATGTAATCGGGTCTCTGATTACTGTATCATAGAAGTTTAGTATTGCATTTTACTCGCCCTTCCACGCGCTTTACGATGCCGCCTAGCCCAGTACGCTATCTGAAATAGGAGCGACGTAAGATGAACAAATGTGATAGAATTACGCTGAATTCTTATATTAACCGTAATATAAAATGATCTAATCGGGTCTCTGTTTGCCTTATCCTAGAAGTTTGATAGTGCATTTTACTCGCCATTTCATGCACTTTGAGATGCCGCTAAGCCCAATAAGCTATCTGAAATAGGAGCAACGTAAATTGAACAAATGTGATAGAATTTCGCTGAATTCTTACATTAACCATAATGTAAAATGATATAATCGTGTCTCTGTTCGCCCGAGCCTAGAACTTTAATAGTGCATTTTATTCGCCATTTCATACGCTTTGAGATGCCGCTTTGCCCAATACGCTATCTGAAATAGGAGCGACGTAAATTGAACAAATGTGATAGAATTTTACTGAATTCTTATATTAACGAAAATATAAAATGATCTAATCGGGTCTCTGATTGCCCTAGCATAGAAGTTTAATAGTGCATTTTACTCGCCATTCCGAGCGCTTTAAGATGCCGCATAGCCCAATACGCTCTCTGAAATAGGAGCGACGTAAATTGAACAAATGTGATAGAATTTCGCTGAATTCTTATATTAACCATAATATAAAATGATCTAATCTGGTATCTGTTTGCCTTATCCTAGAAGTTTAATAGTGCACTTTGCTCGCCATTTCATGCGCTTTGAGATGCCGCTTAGCCCAATACGCTATCTGAAATAGGAGCGACGTAAATTGAACAAATGTGATAGAATATCGATGAATTCTTAAATTAACTATAATATAAAATGATCTAATCGGGTCACTGATTGCCCTACCGTAGAAGTTTAATAGTGCATTTTACTCGCCATTTCATGCGCTTTGAGATGCCGCTTAGCCCAATACGCTATCGGAAATATGAGCGACGTAAATTGAACAAATGTGATAGAATTTCGCTAAATTCTTATATTAACAAAAATATAAAATGATCTAATCCGGTCTCTGTTTGCCCTACCCTAGAAGTTTAATAGTGCATTTTGCTCGGCATTTCATGCGCTTTGAGATGCCGCTTAGCCCAATGCGCTATCTGAAATAGGAGCGACGTAAATTGAACAAATGTGATAGAATTTCGCTGAATTCATAAATTAACTATAATATAAAATGATCTAATCGGGTCACTGATTGCCCTATCATAGAAATTTAATAGTGCATTTTACTCGCCATTCCACGCGCTTTAAGATGCCGGCCAGCCCAGTACGCTATCTGAAATAGGAGCGACGTAATTTGAGAAATGTGATAGAATTACGGTGAATTCTTATATTAACCGTAATATAAAATGATCTAATCGGGTCTCCGTTTGCCCTACCCTAGAAGTTTAATAGTCCATTTTATTCGCCATTTCATGCGCTTTGAGATGCCGGTTAGCCCAATACGCTAACTGAAATAGGAGCGACGTAAATAGAACAAATGTGATAGGATTTCCCTGAAATCTTATATGAAAGAAAATATAAAATGATCTAATCGGGTCTCTGACTGCCCTATCATAGGAGTTTAACAGTGCATTTTACTCGCCATTCCACGCGCTTTAAGATGCCGCCTAGCCCAGTACGCTATCAGAAATAGGAGCGACGTAAATTCAACAAATGTGATAGAATCTTGCTGAATTCTTAAATTAACCATAATATAAAATGATCTAATCGGGTCTCTGTTTTCCTTATCCTAGAAGTTTAATAGTGCATTATACTCGCCATTTCATGCGCTTCGAGATGCCGCTTAGCTCAATACGCTATCTGAAATAGGAGCGATGAAAGTTGAACAAATGTGATAGAATTTCGCTGAATTATTTTATTAACCAGAATGTAAAATGATCTAATCTGGTCTCTGTTCGCCCTACCATAGAAGTCTTATAGTGCATTTCACTCGCCATTTCATGCGCTTTGAGATGCCGCTTAGCCCAATACGCTATCTGAAATAGGAGCGACCTAAATTGAACGAATGTGATAGAATTTTGCTGAATTCTTAAATTAACCATAATATAAAATGATCTAATCGGGTCTCTGCTTGCCCTACCCTAGAAGTTTAATAGTGCATTTTACTCGTCATTTCATGCGCTTTGAGATGCCGCTTTGCCCAATACGCTATATGAAATAGGAGCGACGTAAATTGCACGAATGTGATAGAATTTCGCTCGATTCTTAAATTAACCATAATATAAAATGATCTAATCGGGTCTCTGTTTGCCCTATCCTAGAACTTTAATAGTGCATTTTACTCGTCATTTCATGCGCTTTGAGATGCCGCTTAGCCTAATACGCTATCTGAAATTGGAGCGATATAAGTTGAACAAATGTGATCGAATTTCGCTGAATTCTTTTATTAACCATATTGTAAAATGATCTAATCGGATCTCTGTTCGCCCGAGCCTAGAACTTTAATAGTGCATTTTGTTCGCCATTTCATGCGCTTTGTGATGCCGCTTAGCCCAATACGCTATCTGAAATAGGAGCGACGTAAATTGAACAAATGTGATAGAATTTCCCTGAATTCTTAAATTAACCATAATATAAAATGATCTCATCGGGTCTCTGTTTGCCCTACCGTAGAAGTTTAATAGTGCATTTTACTCGCCATTTCATGCGCTTTGAGATGCCGCTTAGCCCAATACGCTATCGGAAATATGAGCGACGTAAATTGAACAAATGTGATAGAATTTCGCTAAATTCTTATATTAACAAAAATATAAAATGATCTAATCGGGTCTCTGTTTGCCCTACCCTAGAAGTTTAATAGAGCATTTTGCTCGGCATTTCATGCGCTTTGAGATGCCGCTTAGCCCAATGCGCTATCTGAAATAGGAGCGACGTAAATTGAACAAATGTGATAGAATTTCGCTGAATTCATAAATTAACTATAATATAAAATGATCTAATCGGGTCACTGATTGCCCTATCATAGAAATTTAATAGTGCATTTTACTCGCCATTCCACGCGCTTTAAGATGCCGGCCAGCCCAGTACGCTATCTGAAATAGGAGCGACGTAATTTGAGAAATGTGATAGAATTACGGTGAATTCTTATATTAACCGTAATATAAAATGATCTAATCGGGTCTCCGTTTGCCCTACCCTAGAAGTTTAATAGTCCATTTTATTCGCCATTTCATGCGCTTTGAGATGCCGGTTAGCCCAATACGCTAACTGAAATAGGAGCGACGTAAATAGAACAAATGTGATAGGATTTCCCTGAAATCTTATATGAAAGAAAATATAAAATGATCTAATCGGGTCTCTGACTGCCCTATCATAGAAGTTTAACAGTGCATTTTACTCGCCATTCCACGCGCTTTAAGATGCCGCCTAGCCCAGTACGCTATCTGAAATAGGAGCGACGTAAATTCAACAAATGTGATAGAATTTTGCTGAATTCTTAAATTAACCATAATATAAAATGATCTAATCGGGTCTCTGTTTTCCTTATCCTAGAAGTTTAATAGTGCATTATACTCGCCATTTCATGCGCTTCGAGATGCCGCTTAGCTCAATACGCTATCTGAAATAGGAGCGATGAAAGTTGAACAAATGTGATAGAATTTCGCTGAATTATTTTATTAACCAGAATGTAAAATGATCTAATCTGGTCTCTGTTCGCCCTACCATAGAAGTCTTATAGTGCATTTCACTCGCCATTTCATGCGCTTTGAGATGCCGCTTAGCCCAATACGCTATCTGAAATAGGAGCGACCTAAATTGAACGAATGTGATAGAATTTTGCTGAATTCTTAAATTAACCATAATATAAAATGATCTAATCGGGTCTCTGCTTGCCCTACCCTAGAAGTTTAATAGTGCATTTTACTCGTCATTTCATGCGCTTTGAGATGCCGCTTTGCCCAATACGCTATATGAAATAGGAGCGACGTAAATTGCACGAATGTGATAGAATTTCGCTCGATTCTTAAATTAACCATAATATAAAATGATCTAATCGGGTCTCTGTTTGCCCTATCCTAGAACTTTAATAGTGCATTTTACTCGTCATTTCATGCGCTTTGAGATGCCGCTTAGCCTAATACGCTATCTGAAATTGGAGCGATATAAGTTGAACAAATGTGATCGAATTTCGCTGAATTCTTTTATTAACCATATTGTAAAATGATCTAATCGGATCTCTGTTCGCCCGAGCCTAGAACTTTAATAGTGCATTTTGTTCGCCATTTCATGCGCTTTGTGATGCCGCTTAGCCCAATACGCTATCTGAAATAGGAGCGACGTAAATTGAACAAATGTGATAGAATTTCCCTGAATTCTTAAATTAACCATAATATAAAATGATCTCATCGGGTCTCTGTTTGCCCTACCCTAGAAGTTTAATAGTGCATTTTACTCGCCATTCCACGCGCTTTAAGATGCCGCATGGCCCAGCACGCTATCTGAAACAGGAGCGACGTAAATTGAACAAATGTGATAGAATTTCCGTGAATCCTTATATTAACCTTAATGTAAAATGATCTAATCGGGTCTCTGTTCGCCCTACCATTGAACTTTAATAGTGCATTTTACTCGCCATTTCATGCGCTTTGAGATGCCGCATAGCCCAATACGCTATCTGAAATAGGAGCGACGTAAATTGAACAAATGTGATAGAATATCCCTGAATCCTTATATTAACCTTAATGTAAAATGATCTAATCGGGTCTCTGTTCGCCCTACCATAGAAGTCTAATGGTGCATTTCACTCGCCATTTCATGCGCTTTGTGATGCCGCTTAGCCCAATACGCTATTTGAAATAGGAGCGACGTAAATTGAACAAATGTGATAGAATTTCGCTGAATTCTTAAAGTAACCTTAATATAAAATGATCTAATCGGGTCTCTGGTTTCCCTACCATAGAAGTTTAATAGTGCATTTTACTCGGCATTCCACGCGCCTTAAGATGCCGTCTAGCACAGTACGCTATCTGAAATAGGAGCGACGTAAATTGAACAAATTTGATAGAATTTCGCTGAATTCTTAAAGTAACCTTAATATAAAATGATCTAATCGGGTCTCTGTTTGCCCTACCCTAGAAGTTTAATAGTGCATTTCACTCGTCATTTCATGCGCTTTGAGATGCCAGTAAGCACAATAAGCTATCTGGAATCGCAGCGACGTAAATTGAACAAATGTGAAAGAATTACGCCGCATTCTTATATTAACCGTAATATAAAATGATCTAATCGGGTCTCTGTTTGCCTTATCCTAGAAGTTTAATAGTGCATTTTACTCGCCATTCCACGCGCTTTAAGATGCCGCCTAGCCCAGTACGCTACCTGAAATAGGAGCGACGTAAGTTGAACAAATGTGATAGAATTACGCTGAATTCTTATATTAACCGTAATATAAAATGATCTAATCGGGTCACTGATTGCCCTACCCTAGAAGTTTAATAGTGCATTTTACTCGCCATTTCATGCGCTTTGAGATGCCGCTTAGCCCAATACGCTATCTGAAATATGAGCGACGAAAGTTGAACAAATGTGATAGAATTTCGCTGAATTATTTTATTAACCAGAATGTAAAATGATCTAATCTGGTCTCTGTTCGCCCTAGCCTAGAAGTTTAATAGTGGATTTTACTCGGCATTCCACGCGCTTTAAGATGCCGCCTATCCCAGTACGCTATCTGAAATAGGAGCGACCTAAATTGAACGAATGTGATAGAATTTTGCGGAATTCTTAAATTAACTATAATATAAAATGATCTAATCGGGTCACTGATTGCCCTACCCTAGAAGTTTAATAGTGCATTTTACTCGCCATTTCATGCGCTTTGAGAGGCCGCTTAGCCCAATACGCTATCTGAAATATGAGCGACGAAAGTTGAACAAATGTGATAGAATTTCGCTGAATTATTTTATTAACCAGAATGTAAAATGATCTAATCTGGTCTCTGTTCGCCCTAGCCTAGAAGTTTAATAGTGGATTTTACTCGGCATTCCACGCGCTTTAAGATGCCGCCTATCCCAGTACGCTATCTGAAATAGGAGCGATCTAAGTTGAACGAATGTGATAGAATTTTGCGGAGTTCTTAAATTAACCATAATGTAAAATGATATAATCGGGTCTCTGTTTGCCCTACCCTAGAAGTTTAATAGTGCATTTCACTCGTCACTTCATGCGCTTTGAGATGCCGCTAAGCACAATAAGCTATCTGTAATAGGAGCGACGTAAATTGAACAAATGTGATAGAATTTCGCTGAATTCTTATATTAACCAAAATATAAAATGATCTAATCGGGTCTCTGATTGCCCTATCATAGAAGTTTAGTAGTGCATTTTACTCGCCATTCCACGCGCTTTAAGATGCCGCCTAGACCAGTACGCTATCTGAAATAGGAGCGACGTAAGTTGAACAAATGTGATAGAATTACGCTGCATTCTTACATTAACCATAATGTAAAATGATCTAATCGGGTCTCTGTTTGCACTACCCTAGAAGTTTAATAGTGCATTTCACTCGTAACTTCATGCGCTTTGAGATGCCGCTAAGCACAATAAGTTATCTGTAATAGGAGCGACGTAAATTGAACAAATGTGATAGAATTTCGCTGAATTCTTATATTAACCAAAATATAAAATGATCTAATCGGGTCTCTGATTGCCCTATCATAGAAGTTTAGTAGTGCATATTACATGCCATTCCACGCGCTTTAAGATGCCGCCTAGCCCAGTACGCTATCTGAAATAGGAGCGACGTAAATTGAACAAATGTGATAAAATTTTGCTGACATCTTAAATTAACCATAATATAAAATGATCTCATCGGGACTCTGTTTGCCCTACCCTAGAAGTTTAATAGTGCATTTTACTCGCCATTTCATTCGCCTTCAGATGCCGCTTAGCCCAATAAGCTATCTGAAATAGGAGCGACGTAAATTGAACAAATGTGATAGAATTTCCATGAAATCTTATATTAAACATAATATAAAATGATCTAATCGGGTCTCTGATTGCCCTATCATAAAAGTTGAGCTGTGCATTTTACTCGCCATTCCACGCGCTTTAAGATGGCGCCTAGCCCAGTACGCTATCTGAAATAGGAGCGACGTAAGATGAACAAATGTGATAGAATTACGCTGAATTCTTATATTAACCGTAATATAAATTGATCTAATCGGGTCTCTGTTTGCCTTATCCCAGAAGTTTAATAGTGCATTTTACTCGCCATTTCATGCACTTTGAAATGCCGCTTAGCCCAATACGCTATCTGAAATAGGAGCGACGTAAATTGAACAAATGTGATAGAATTTCCGTGAAATCTTATATTAACCTTAATGTAAAATGATCTAATCGGGTCTCTGTTCGCCCTACCATAGAAGTCTAATAGTGCATTTCTCTCGCCATTTCATGCACTTTGAGATGCCGCTTAGCCCAATACGCTATCTGAAATAGGAGCGACGTAATTTGAACAAATGTGATAGAATTTCGCTGAATTCTTAAAGTAACCTTAATATAAAATGATCTAATCGGGTCTCTGTTTGCCCTACCCTAGAAGTTTAATAGTGCATTTCACTCGTCATTTCATGCGCTTTGAGATGCCGCTAACCACAATAAGCTATCTGGAATAGCAGCGACGTAAATTGAACAAATGTGAAAGAATTACGCCGCACTCTTATATTAACCGTAATATAAAATGATCTAATCGGGTCTCTGTTTGCCTTATCCTAGAAGTTTAATAGTGCATTTTACTCGCCATTCCGCGCGCTTTAGGATGCCGCCAAGCCCAGTACGCTACCTGAAATAGGAGCGACGTAAGTTGAACAACTGTGATAGAATTACGCTGAATTCTTCTATTAACCGTAATATACAATGATCTAATCGGGTCTCTGTTTGCCTTATCCTCGAAGTTTGATAGTGCATTTTACTCGCCATTTCATGCACTTTGAAATGCCGCTTAGCCCAATATGCTATCTGAAATAGGAGCGACGTAAATTGAACAAATGTGATAGAATTTCCGTGAATTCTTATATTAACCTTAATGTAAAATGATCTAATCTGGTCTCTGTTCGCCCTAGCCTAGAAGTTTAATAGCGCATCTTATTCGCCATTTCATGCGCCTTGAGATGCCGCTTAGCCCAATACGCTATCTGAAATAGGAGCGACGGAAATTAAACAAATGTGATAGAATTTCCCTGAAATCTTATATTAAACAAAATATAAAATGATCTAATCGGGTCTCTGATTGCCCTATCATAGAAGTTTAGCAGTGCATTTTACTCGCCATTCCACGCGCTTTAAGATGCCGCCTAGCCCAGTACGCTATCTAAATTAGGAGCGACGTAAGTTGAACAAATGTGATAGAATTTCGCTCAATTCTTAAATTAACCATAATATAAAATGATCTAATCGGGTCTCTGTTTGCCCTACCCTAGAACTTTAATAGTGCCTTTTACTCGTCATTTCATGCGCTTTGAGTTGCCGCTTAGCCTAATACGCTATCTGAAATAGGAGCGATATACGTTGAACAAATGTGATAGAATTTCGCTGAATTCATTTATTAACCATAATGTAAAATGATCTAATCGGATCTCTGTTCGCCCTAGCCTAGAACTTTAATAGTGCATTTTATTCGCCATTTCATACGCTTTGAGATGCCGCTTTGCCCAATACGCTATCTGAAATAGGAGCGACGTAAATTGAACAAATGTGATAAAATTTTGCTGACATCTTGAATTAACCATAATATAAAATGATTTAATCGGGTATCTGTTTGCCCTACCCTAGAAGTTTAATAGTGCATTTTACTCGCCATTTCATGCGCCTTCAGATGCCGCTTAGCCCAATACGCTATCTGAAATATGGGCGACGAAAGTTGAACAAATGTGATAGAATTTCGCTGAATTATTTTATTAACCAGAATATAAAATGATCTAATCTGGTCTCTGTTCGCCCTAGCCTAGAAGTTTAATAGTGCATTCTACTCGCCATTCCACGCGCTTTAAGACGCCGCCTAGCCCAGTACGTTATCTGAAATAGGAGCGACGTAAATTGAACAAATGTGATAAAATTTTGCTGACATCTTAAATTAACCATAATATAAAATGATTTAATCGGGTATCTGTTTGCCCTACCCTAGAAGTTTAATAGTGCATTTTACTCGCCATTTCATGCGCCTTCAGATGCCGCTTAGCGCAATACGCTATCTGAAATAGGAGCGACGTAAATTGAACAAATGTGATAGAATTTCGCTGAATTCTTAAATTAACCATAATATGAAATGATCTAATCGGCTCTCTGTTTGCCCTACCCTAGAAGTTTAATAGTGCATTTCACTCGTCATTTCATGCGCTTTGAGATGCCGCTAAGCACAATAAGCTATCTGGAATAGCAGCGACGTAAATTGAACAAATGTGATAGAATTACGACGTATTCTTATATTTACCGTAATATAAAATGATCTAATCGGGTCTCTGTTTGCCTTATCCTAGAAGTTTAATAGGGCATTTTACTCGCCATTTCATGCGCTTTGAGATGCCGCTTAGCCCAATACGCTATCTGAAATAGGAGCGACGTAAATTGAACAAATGTGATAGAATTTCGTTGAATTCTTAAATTAACCATAATATGAAATGATCTAATCGGGTCTCTGTTTGCCCTACCCTAGAAGCTTAATAGTGCATTTTGCTCGCCATTTCATGCGCTTTGAGATGCCGCTTAGCCCAATACGCTATCTGAAATAGGAGCGACGTAAATTGAACAAATGTGATAGAATTTCGCTGAATTCTTAAATTAACTATAATATAAATTGATCTAATCGGGTCACTGATTGCCCTACCCTAGAAGTTTAATAGTGCATTTCACTCGCCATTTCATGCGCTTTGATATGCCGCTTAGCCCAATACGCTATCTGAAATAGGAGCGACGTAAGTTGAAAAAATGTGATAGAATTTCGCTGAATTCTTTTATGAACCATAATGTAAAATGATCTAATCGGGTCTCTGTTCTCCCTAGCCTAGAAGTGTAATAGTGCATTTTATTCTCCATTTCATGCGCTTTGAGATGCCGCTTAGCCCAATACGCTATCTGAAATAGGAGCGACGTAAATTGAACAAATGCGATAGAATTTCCCTGAAATCTTATATTAAACAAAATATAAAATGATCTAATCGGGTCTCTGATTGCCGTATCATAGAAGTTTAGTAGTGCATTTTATTCGCCATTCCACGCGCTTTAAGATGCCCCATAGCCCAGTACGCTACCTGAAATAGGAGCGACGTAAGTTGAACAAATGTGATAGAATTACGCTGAATTCTTATATTAACCGTAATATAAAATGATATAATCGGGTCTCTGTTTGCCCTATCATAGAAGTTTAATAGTGCATTTTACTCGCCATTTCATGTGCTTTAAGGTGCCGCATAGCCCAATACACTATCTGGAATAGGAGCGACGTAAATTGAACAAATGTGATAGAATTTCCCTGGATTCTTATATTAACCTTAATGTAAAATGATCTAATCGGGTCTCTGTTTGCCTTATCCTAGAAGTTTAATACTGCAATTTACTCGCCATTTCATGCTCTTTGAGATGCCGCTTAGCCCAATACGCTATCTGAAATAGGAGCGACGTAAATTGAACAAATGTGATAGAATTTCCCTGAATTCTTAAATTAACCATAATATAAAATGATCTCATCGGGTCTCTGTTTGCCCTACCGTAGAAGTTTAATAGTGCATTTTACTCGCCATTTCATGCGCTTTGAGATGCCGCTTAGCCCAATACGCTATCGGAAATATGAGCGACGTAAATTGAACAAATGTGATAGAATTTCGCTAAATTCTTATATTAACAAAAATATAAAATGATCTAATCGGGTCTCTGTTTGCCCTACCCTAGAAGTTTAATAGTGCATTTTGCTCGGCATTTCATGCGCTTTGAGATGCCGCTTAGCCCAATGCGCTATCTGAAATAGGAGCGACGTAAATTGAACAAATGTGATAGAATTTCGCTGAATTCATAAATTAACTATAATATAAAATGATCTAATCGGGTCACTGATTGCCCTATCATAGAAATTTAATAGTGCATTTTACTCGCCATTCCACGCGCTTTAAGATGCCGGCCAGCCCAGTACGCTATCTGAAATAGGAGCGACGTAATTTGAGAAATGTGATAGAATTACGGTGAATTCTTATATTAACCGTAATATAAAATGATCTAATCGGGTCTCCGTTTGCCCTACCCTAGAAGTTTAATAGTCCATTTTATTCGCCATTTCATGCGCTTTGAGATGCCGGTTAGCCCAATACGCTAACTGAAATAGGAGCGACGTAAATAGAACAAATGTGATAGGATTTCCCTGAAATCTTATATGAAAGAAAATATAAAATGATCTAATCGGGTCTCTGACTGCCCTATCATAGAAGTTTAACAGTGCATTTTACTCGCCATTCCACGCGCTTTAAGATGCCGCCTAGCCCAGTACGCTATCTGAAATAGGAGCGACGTAAATTCAACAAATGTGATAGAATCTTGCTGAATTCTTAAATTAACCATAATATAAAATGATCTAATCGGGTCTCTGTTTTCCTTATCCTAGAAGTTTAATAGTGCATTATACTCGCCATTTCATGCGCTTCGAGATGCCGCTTAGCTCAATACGCTATCTGAAATAGGAGCGATGAAAGTTGAACAAATGTGATAGAATTTCGCTGAATTATTTTATTAACCAGAATGTAAAATGATCTAATCTGGTCTCTGTTCGCCCTACCATAGAAGTCTTATAGTGCATTTCACTCGCCATTTCATGCGCTTTGAGATGCCGCTTAGCCCAATACGCTATCTGAAATAGGAGCGACCTAAATTGAACGAATGTGATAGAATTTTGCTGAATTCTTAAATTAACCATAATATAAAATGATCTAATCGGGTCTCTGCTTGCCCTACCCTAGAAGTTTAATAGTGCATTTTACTCGTCATTTCATGCGCTTTGAGATGCCGCTTTGCCCAATACGCTATATGAAATAGGAGCGACGTAAATTGCACGAATGTGATAGAATTTCCCTGAATTCTTAAATTAACCATAATATAAAATGATCTCATCGGGTCTCTGTTTGCCCTACCCTAGAAGTTTAATAGTGCATTTTACTCGCCATTCCACGCGCTTTAAGATGCCGCATGGCCCAGCACGCTATCTGAAACAGGAGCGACGTAAATTGAACAAATGTGATAGAATTTCCGTGAATCCTTATATTAACCTTAATGTAAAATGATCTAATCGGGTCTCTGTTCGCCCTACCATTGAACTTTAATAGTGCATTTTACTCGCCATTTCATGCGCTTTGAGATGCCGCATAGCCCAATACGCTATCTGAAATAGGAGCGACGTAAATTGAACAAATGTGATAGAATATCCCTGAATCCTTATATTAACCTTAATGTAAAATGATCTAATCGGGTCTCTGTTCGCCCTACCATAGAAGTCTAATGGTGCATTTCACTCGCCATTTCATGCGCTTTGTGATGCCGCTTAGCCCAATACGCTATTTGAAATAGGAGCGACGTAAATTGAACAAATGTGATAGAATTTCGCTGAATTCTTAAAGTAACCTTAATATAAAATGATCTAATCGGGTCTCTGGTTTCCCTACCATAGAAGTTTAATAGTGCATTTTACTCGGCATTCCACGCGCCTTAAGATGCCGTCTAGCACAGTACGCTATCTGAAATAGGAGCGACGTAAATTGAACAAATTTGATAGAATTTCGCTGAATTCTTAAAGTAACCTTAATATAAAATGATCTAATCGGGTCTCTGTTTGCCCTACCCTAGAAGTTTAATAGTGCATTTCACTCGTCATTTCATGCGCTTTGAGATGCCGCTAAGCACAATAAGCTATCTGGAATCGCAGCGACGTAAATTGAACAAATGTGAAAGAATTACGCCGCATTCTTATATTAACCGTAATATAAAATGATCTAATCGGGTCTCTGTTTGCCTTATCCTAGAAGTTTAATAGTGCATTTTACTCGCCATTCCACGCGCTTTAAGATGCCGCCTAGCCCAGTACGCTACCTGAAATAGGAGCGACGTAAGTTGAACAAATGTGATAGAATTACGCTGAATTCTTATATTAACCGTAATATAAAATGATCTAATCGGGTCACTGATTGCCCTACCCTAGAAGTTTAATAGTGCATTTTACTCGCCATTTCATGCGCTTTGAGAGGCCGCTTAGCCCAATACGCTATCTGAAATATGAGCGACGAAAGTTGAACAAATGTGATAGAATTTCGCTGAATTATTTTATTAACCAGAATGTAAAATGATCTAATCTGGTCTCTGTTCGCCCTAGCCTAGAAGTTTAATAGTGGATTTTACTCGGCATTCCACGCGCTTTAAGATGCCGCCTATCCCAGTACGCTATCTGAAATAGGAGCGACCTAAATTGAACGAATGTGATAGAATTTTGCGGAATTCTTAAATTAACTATAATATAAAATGATCTAATCGGGTCACTGATTGCCCTACCCTAGAAGTTTAATAGTGCATTTTACTCGCCATTTCATGCGCTTTGAGAGGCCGCTTAGCCCAATACGCTATCTGAAATATGAGCGACGAAAGTTGAACAAATGTGATAGAATTTCGCTGAATTATTTTATTAACCAGAATGTAAAATGATCTAATCTGGTCTCTGTTCGCCCTAGCCTAGAAGTTTAATAGTGGATTTTACTCGGCATTCCACGCGCTTTAAGATGCCGCCTATCCCAGTACGCTATCTGAAATAGGAGCGATCTAAATTGAACGAATGTGATAGAATTTTGCGGAGTTCTTAAATTAACCATAATGTAAAATGATATAATCGGGTCTCTGTTTGCCCTACCCTAGAAGTTTAATAGTGCATTTCACTCGTCACTTCATGCGCTTTGAGATGCCGCTAAGCACAATAAGCTATCTGTAATAGGAGCGACGTAAATTGAACAAATGTGATAGAATTTCGCTGAATTCTTATATTAACCAAAATATAAAATGATCTAATCGGGTCTCTGATTGCCCTATCATAGAAGTTTAGTAGTGCATTTTACTCGCCATTCCACGCGCTTTAAGATGCCGCCTAGACCAGTACGCTATCTGAAATAGGAGCGACGTAAGTTGAACAAATGTGATAGAATTACGCTGCATTCTTACATTAACCATAATGTAAAATGATCTAATCGGGTCTCTGTTTGCACTACCCTAGAAGTTTAATAGTGCATTTCACTCGTAACTTCATGCGCTTTGAGATGCCGCTAAGCACAATAAGTTATCTGTAATAGGAGCGACGTAAATTGAACAAATGTGATAGAATTTCGCTGAATTCTTATATTAACCAAAATATAAAATGATCTAATCGGGTCTCTGATTGCCCTATCATAGAAGTTTAGTAGTGCATATTACATGCCATTCCACGCGCTTTAAGATGCCGCCTAGCCCAGTACGCTATCTGAAATAGGAGCGACGTAAATTGAACAAATGTGATAAAATTTTGCTGACATCTTAAATTAACCATAATATAAAATGATCTCATCGGGACTCTGTTTGCCCTACCCTAGAAGTTTAATAGTGCATTTTACTCGCCATTTCATTCGCCTTCAGATGCCGCTTAGCCCAATAAGCTATCTGAAATAGGAGCGACGTAAATTGAACAAATGTGATAGAATTTCCATGAAATCTTATATTAAACATAATATAAAATGATCTGATCGGGTCTCTGATTGCCCTATCATAAAAGTTGAGCTGTGCATTTTACTCGCCATTCCACGCGCTTTAAGATGGCGCCTAGCCCAGTACGCTATCTGAAATAGGAGCGACGTAAGATGAACAAATGTCATAGAATTACGCTGAATTCTTATATTAACCGTAATATAAATTGATCTAATCGGGTCTCTGTTTGCCTTATCCCAGAAGTTTAATAGTGCATTTTACTCGCCATTTCATGCACTTTGAAATGCCGCTTAGCCCAATACGCTATCTGAAATAGGAGCGACGTAAATTGAACAAATGTGATAGAATTTCCGTGAAATCTTATATTAACCTTAATGTAAAATGATCTAATCGGGTCTCTGTTCGCCCTACCATAGAAGTCTAATAGTGCATTTCTCTCGCCATTTCATGCACTTTGAGATGCCGCTTAGCCCAATACGCTATCTGAAATAGGAGCGACGTAATTTGAACAAATGTGATAGAATTTCGCTGAATTCTTAAAGTAACCTTAATATAAAATGATCTAATCGGGTCTCTGTTTGCCCTACCCTAGAAGTTTAATAGTGCATTTCACTCGTCATTTCATGCGCTTTGAGATGCCGCTAACCACAATAAGCTATCTGGAATAGCAGCGACGTAAATTGAACAAATGTGAAAGAATTACGCCGCACTCTTATATTAACCGTAATATAAAATGATCTAATCGGGTCTCTGTTTGCCTTATCCTAGAAGTTTAATAGTGCATTTTACTCGCCATTCCGCGCGCTTTAGGATGCCGCCAAGCCCAGTACGCTACCTGAAATAGGAGCGACGTAAGTTGAACAACTGTGATAGAATTACGCTGAATTCTTCTATTAACCGTAATATACAATGATCTAATCGGGTCTCTGTTTGCCTTATCCTCGAAGTTTGATAGTGCATTTTACTCGCCATTTCATGCACTTTGAAATGCCGCTTAGCCCAATATGCTATCTGAAATAGGAGCGACGTAAATTGAACAAATGTGATAGAATTTCCATGAAATCTTATATTAACCTTAATGTAAAATGATCTAATCTGGTCTCTGTTCGCCCTAGCCTAGAAGTTTAATAGCGCATCTTATTCGCCATTTCATGCGCCTTGAGATGCCGCTTAGCCCAATACGCTATCTGAAATAGGAGCGACGGAAATTAAACAAATGTGATAGAATTTCCCTGAAATCTTATATTAAACAAAATATAAAATGATCTAATCGGGTCTCTGATTGCCCTATCATAGAAGTTTAGCAGTGCATTTTACTCGCCATTCCACGCGCTTTAAGATGCCGCCTAGCCCAGTACGCTATCTAAATTAGGAGCGACGTAAGTTGAACAAATGTGATAGAATTTCGCTCAATTCTTAAATTAACCATAATATAAAATGATCTAATCGGGTCTCTGTTTGCCCTACCCTAGAACTTTAATAGTGCCTTTTACTCGTCATTTCATGCGCTTTGAGTTGCCGCTTAGCCTAATACGCTATCTGAAATAGGAGCGATATACGTTGAACAAATGTGATAGAATTTCGCTGAATTCATTTATTAACCATAATGTAAAATGATCTAATCGGATCTCTGTTCGCCCTAGCCTAGAACTTTAATAGTGCATTTTATTCGCCATTTCATACGCTTTGAGATGCCGCTTTGCCCAATACGCTATCTGAAATAGGAGCGACGTAAATTGAACAAATGTGATAAAATTTTGCTGACATCTTGAATTAACCATAATATAAAATGATTTAATCGGGTATCTGTTTGCCCTACCCTAGAAGTTTAATAGTGCATTTTACTCGCCATTTCATGCGCCTTCAGATGCCGCTTAGCCCAATACGCTATCTGAAATATGGGCGACGAAAGTTGAACAAATGTGATAGAATTTCGCTGAATTATTTTATTAACCAGAATATAAAATGATCTAATCTGGTCTCTGTTCGCCCTAGCCTAGAAGTTTAATAGTGCATTCTACTCGCCATTCCACGCGCTTTAAGACGCCGCCTAGCCCAGTACGTTATCTGAAATAGGAGCGACGTAAATTGAACAAATGTGATAAAATTTTGCTGACATCTTAAATTAACCATAATATAAAATGATTTAATCGGGTATCTGTTTGCCCTACCCTAGAAGTTTAATAGTGCATTTTACTCGCCATTTCATGCGCCTTCAGATGCCGCTTAGCGCAATACGCTATCTGAAATAGGAGCGACGTAAATTGAACAAATGTGATAGAATTTCGCTGAATTCTTAAATTAACCATAATATGAAATGATCTAATCGGCTCTCTGTTTGCCCTACCCTAGAAGTTTAATAGTGCATTTCACTCGTCATTTCATGCGCTTTGAGATGCCGCTAAGCACAATAAGCTATCTGGAATAGCAGCGACGTAAATTGAACAAATGTGATAGAATTACGACGTATTCTTATATTTACCGTAATATAAAATGATCTAATCGGGTCTCTGTTTGCCTTATCCTAGAAGTTTAATAGGGCATTTTACTCGCCATTTCATGCGCTTTGAAATGCCGCTTAGCCCAATACGCTATCTGAAATAGGAGCGACGTAAATTGAACAAATGTGATAGAATTTCGTTGAATTCTTAAATTAACCATAATATGAAATGATCTAATCGGGTCTCTGTTTGCCCTACCCTAGAAGCTTAATAGTGCATTTTGCTCGCCATTTCATGCGCTTTGAGATGCCGCTTAGCCCAATACGCTATCTGAAATAGGAGCGACGTAAATTGAACAAATGTGATAGAATTTCGCTGAATTCTTAAATTAACTATAATATAAATTGATCTAATCGGGTCACTGATTGCCCTACCCTAGAAGTTTAATAGTGCATTTCACTCGCCATTTCATGCGCTTTGATATGCCGCTTAGCCCAATACGCTATCTGAAATAGGAGCGACGTAAGTTGAAAAAATGTGATAGAATTTCGCTGAATTCTTTTATGAACCATAATGTAAAATGACCTAATCGGGTCTCTGTTCTCCCTAGCCTAGAAGTGTAATAGTGCATTTTATTCTCCATTTCATGCGCTTTGAGATGCCGCTTAGCCCAATACGCTATCTGAAATAGGAGCGACGTAAATTGAACAAATGCGATAGAATTTCCCTGAAATCTTATATTAAACAAAATATAAAATGATCTAATCGGGTCTCTGATTGCCGTATCATAGAAGTTTAGTAGTGCATTTTATTCGCCATTCCACGCGCTTTAAGATGCCCCATAGCCCAGTACGCTACCTGGAATAGGAGCGACGTAAGTTGAACAAATGTGATAGAATTACGCTGAATTCTTATATTAACCGTAATATAAAATGATATAATCGGGTCTCTGTTTGCCCTATCATAGAAGTTTAATAGTGCATTTTACTCGCCATTTCATGTGCTTTAAGGTGCCGCATAGCCCAATACACTATCTGGAATAGGAGCGACGTAAATTGAACAAATGTGATAGAATTTCCCTGGATTCTTATATTAACCTTAATGTAAAATGATCTAATCGGGTCTCTGTTTGCCTTATCCTAGAAGTTTAATACTGCAATTTACTCGCCATTTCATGCTCTTTGAGATGCCGCTTAGCCCAATACGCTATCTGAAATAGGAGCGACGTAAATTGAACAAATGTGATAGAATTTCGCTGAATTCTTATATTAACCGTAATATAAAATGATATAATCGGGTCTCTGTTTGCCCTATCATAGAAGTTTAATAGTGCATTTTACTCGCCATTTCATGTGCTTTAAGGTGCCGCATAGCCCAATACACTATCTGGAATAGGAGCGACGTATATTGAACAAATGTGATAGAATTTCCCTGGTTTCTTATATTAACCTTAATGTAAAAAGATCTAATCGGGTCTCTGTTTGCCTTATCCTAGAAGTTTAATACTGCAATTTACTCGCCATTTCATGCTCTTTGAGATGCCGCTTAGCCCAATACGCTATCTGAAATAGGAGCGACGTAAATTGAACAAATGTGATAGAATTGCGCTGAATTCTTAAATTAACCATAATATAAAATGATCTAATCGGGTCTCTGTTCGCCCTACCATAGAAGTCTAATAGTGCATTTCACTCGCCATTCCACGCGCTTTAAGATGCCGCCGAGCCCTGTACGGTATCTGAAATAGGAGCGACGTAAATTGAACAAATGTGATAGAATTTTGCTGAATTCTTAAATTAACCATAGTATAAAATGATCTAATCGGGTCTCTGTACGCCCAACCATAGAAATCTAATAGTGCATTTTACTCGCCATTTCATGCGCTTTGAGATGCCGCTTAGCCCAATACGCTATCTGAAATAGGAGCGACGTAAATTGAATAAATGTGATGGAATTTCGCGGAATTCTTTTATTAACCAAAATATAAAATGATCTAATCGGGTCCCTTATTGCCCTATCAAAGAAGTTTAATAGTGCATTTTAATCGCCATTCCACGCGCTTTAAGGTGCCGCCTAGCCCAGTTCGCTATCTGAAATACGAACGACGTAAATTGAACAAAAGTGATAGAATTTTGCTGAATGATTAAATTAACCATAATATAAAATGATCTAATCGGGTCTCTGTTTGCCCTACCCTAGAAGTTTAATAGTGCATTTTACTCGCCATTTCATGCGCTTTGACATGCCGCTTAGCCCAATCCGCTATATGAAACGTGAGCGACGTAAATTGAACAAATGTGATAGAATTTCGATGAATCCTTATATTAACCAAAATATAAAATGATCTAATCGGGTCTCTGATTGCCCTATCATAGAAGTTTAATAGTGCATTTTACTCGCCATTCCACGCGCTTTAAGCTGACGCCTAGCCCAGTACGCTATCTGAAATAGCAGCGACGTAAATTGAACAAATGTGATAGAATTTTGCTGCATTCTTAAATTAACCATAATATAAAATGGTCTAATCGGGTCACTGCTTGTCCTACCCTAGAAGTTTAATAGTACATTATACTCGTCATTTCATGCGCTTTGAGATGCCGCTTTGCCCAATACGCTATCTGAAATAGGAGCGACGTAAATTGAACGAATGTGATAGTATTTCGCTGAATTCTTAAATTAACCATAATATAAAATGATCTAGTCGGGTCTCTGTTTGCCCTACCCTAGAACTTTAATAGTGCATTTTACTCCTCATTTCATGCGCTTTGAGATGCCGCTTAGCCCAATACGCTATCTGAAATAGGAGCGACGTAAATTGAACAAATGTGATAGAATTTCGCTGAATTCTTAAATTAACCATAATATGAAATGATCTAATCGGCTCTCTGTTTGCCCTACCCTAGAAGTTTAATAGTGCATTTCACTCGTCATTTCATGCGCTTTGAGATGCCGCTAAGCACAATAAGCTATCTGGAATAGCAGCGACGTAAATTGAACAAATGTGATAGAATTACGACGTATTCTTATATTTACCGTAATATAAAATGATCTAATCGGGTCTCTGTTTGCCTTATCCTAGAAGTTTAATAGGGCATTTTACTCGCCATTTCATGCGCTTTGAAATGCCGCTTAGCCCAATACGCTATCTGAAATAGGAGCGACGTAAATTGAACAAATGTGATAGAATTTCGTTGAATTCTTAAATTAACCATAATATGAAATGATCTAATCGGGTCTCTGTTTGCCCTACCCTAGAAGCTTAATAGTGCATTTTGCTCGCCATTTCATGCGCTTTGAGATGCCGCTTAGCCCAATACGCTATCTGAAATAGGAGCGACGTAAATTGAACAAATGTGATAGAATTTCGCTGAATTCTTAAATTAATTATAATATAAATTGATCTAATCGGGTCACTGATTGCCCTACCCTAGAAGTTTAATAGTGCATTTCACTCGCCATTTCATGCGCTTTGAGATGCCGCTTAGCCCAATACGCTATCTGAAATAGGAGCGACGTAAGTTGAAAAAATGTGATAGAATTTCGCTGAATTCTTTTATGAACCATAATGTAAAATGACCTAATCGGGTCTCTGTTCTCCCTAGCCTAGAAGTGTAATAGTGCATTTTATTCTCCATTTCATGCGCTTTGAGATGCCGCTTAGCCCAATACGCTATCTGAAATAGGAGCGACGTAAATTGAACAAATGCGATAGAATTTCCCTGAAATCTTATATTAAACAAAATATAAAATGATCTAATCGGGTCTCTGATTGCCGTATCATAGAAGTTTAGTAGTGCATTTTATTCGCCATTCCACGCGCTTTAAGATGCCCCATAGCCCAGTACGCTACCTGAAATAGGAGCGACGTAAGTTGAACAAATGTGATAGAATTACGCTGAATTCTTATATTAACCGTAATATAAAATGATATAATCGGGTCTCTGTTTGCCCTATCATAGAAGTTTAATAGTGCATTTTACTCGCCATTTCATGTGCTTTAAGGTGCCGCATAGCCCAATACACTATCTGGAATAGGAGCGACGTAAATTGAACAAATGTGATAGAATTGCGCTGAATTCTTAAATTAACCATAATATAAAATGATCTAATCGGGTCTCTGTACGCCCAACCATAGAAATCTAATAGTGCATTTTACTCGCCATTTCATGCGCTTTGAGATGCCGCTTAGCCCAATACGCTATCTGAAATAGGAGCGACGTAAATTGAATAAATGTGATGGAATTTCGCGGAATTCTTTTATTAACCAAAATATAAAATGATCTAATCGGGTCCCTTATTGCCCTATCAAAGAAGTTTAATAGTGCATTTTAATCGCCATTCCACGCGCTTTAAGGTGCCGCCTAGCCCAGTTCGCTATCTGAAATACGAACGACGTAAATTGAACAAAAGTGATAGAATTTTGCTGAATGATTAAATTAACCATAATATAAAATGATCTAATCGGGTCTCTGTTTGCCCTACCCTAGAAGTTTAATAGTGCATTTTACTCGCCATTTCATGCGCTTTGAGATGCCGCTTAGCCCAATCCGCTATATGAAACGTGAGCGACGTAAATTGAACAAATGTGATAGAATTTCGATGAATCCTTATATTAACCGAAATATAAAATGATCTAATCGGGTCTCTGATTGCCCTATCATAGAAGTTTAATAGTGCATTTTACTCGCCATTCCACGCGCTTTAAGCTGACGCCTAGCCCAGTACGCTATCTGAAATAGGAGCGACGTAAATTGAACAAATGTGATAGAATTTTGCTGCATTCTTAAATTAACCATAATATAAAATGGTCTAATCGGGTCACTGCTTGTCCTACCCTAGAAGTTTAATAGTACATTATACTCGTCATTTCATGCGCTTTGAGATGCCGCTTTGCCCAATACGCTATCTGAAATAGGAGCGACGTAAATTGAACGAATGTGATAGTATTTCGCTGAATTCTTAAATTAACCATAATATAAAATGATCTAGTCGGGTCTCTGTTTGCCCTACCCTAGAACTTTAATAGTGCATTTTACTCCTCATTTCATGCGCTTTGAGATGCCGCTTAGCCCAATACGCTATCTGAAATAGGAGCGACGTAAATTGAACAAATGTGATAGAATTTCGCTGAATTCTTAAATTAACCATAATATGAAATGATCTAATCGGCTCTCTGTTTGCCCTACCCTAGAAGTTTAATAGTGCATTTCACTCGTCATTTCATGCCCTTCGAGATGCCGCTAAGCACAATAAGCTATCTGGAATAGCAGCGACGTAAATTGAACAAATGTGATAGAATTACGACGTATTCTTATATTTACCGTAATATAAAATGATCTAATCGGGTCTCTGTTTGCCTTATCCTAGAAGTTTAATAGGGCATTTTACTCGCCATTTCATGCGCTTTGAAATGCCGCTTAGCCCAATACGCTATCTGAAATAGGAGCGACGTAAATTGAACAAATGTGATAGAATTTCGTTGAATTCTTAAATTAACCATAATATGAAATGATCTAATCGGGTCTCTGTTTGCCCTACCCTAGAAGCTTAATAGTGCATTTTGCTCGCCATTTCATGCGCTTTGAGATGCCGCTTAGCCCAATACGCTATCTGAAATAGGAGCGACGTAAATTGAACAAATGTGATAGAATTTCGCTGAATTCTTAAATTAACTATAATATAAATTGATCTAATCGGGTCACTGATTGCCCTACCCTAGAAGTTTAATAGTGCATTTCACTCGCCATTTCATGCGCTTTGAGATGCCGCTTAGCCCAATACGCTATCTGAAATAGGAGCGACGTAAGTTGAAAAAATGTGATAGAATTTCGCTGAATTCTTTTATGAACCATAATGTAAAATGATCTAATCGGGTCTCTGTTCTCCCTAGCCTAGAAGTGTAATAGTGCATTTTATTCTCCATTTCATGCGCTTTGAGATGCCGCTTAGCCCAATACGCTATCTGAAATAGGAGCGACGTAAATTGAACAAATGCGATAGAATTTCCCTGATATCTTATATTAAACAAAATATAAAATGATCTAATCGGGTCTCTGATTGCCGTATCATAGAAGTTTAGTAGTGCATTTTATTCGCCATTCCACGCGCTTTAAGATGCCCCATAGCCCAGTACGCTACCTGAAATAGGAGCGACGTAAGTTGAACAAATGTGATAGAATTACGCTGAATTCTTATATTAACCGTAATATAAAATGATATAATCGGGTCTCTGTTTGCCCTATCATAGAAGTTTAATAGTGCATTTTACTCGCCATTTCATGTGCTTTAAGGTGCCGCATAGCCCAATACACTATCTGGAATAGGAGCGACGTAAATTGAACAAATGTGATAGAATTTCCCTGGATTCTTATATTAACCTTAATGTAAAATGATCTAATCGGGTCTCTGTTTGCCTTATCCTAGAAGTTTAATACTGCAATTTACTCGCCATTTCATGCTCTTTGAGATGCCGCTTAGCCCAATACGCTATCTGAAATAGGAGCGACGTAAATTGAACAAATGTGATAGAATTTCGCTGAATTCTTATATTAACCGTAATATAAAATGATATAATCGGGTCTCTGTTTGCCCTATCATAGAAGTTTAATAGTGCATTTTACTCGCCATTTCATGTGCTTTAAGGTGCCGCATAGCCCAATACACTATCTGGAATAGGAGCGACGTAAATTGAACAAATGTGATAGAATTTCCCTGGTTTCTTATATTAACCTTAATGTAAAAAGATCTAATCGGGTCTCTGTTTGCCTTATCCTAGAAGTTTAATACTGCAATTTACTCGCCATTTCATGCTCTTTGAGATGCCGCTTAGCCCAATACGCTATCTGAAATAGGAGCGACGTAAATTGAACAAATGTGATAGAATTGCGCTGAATTCTTAAATTAACCATAATATAAAATGATCTAATCGGGTCTCTGTTCGCCCTACCATAGAAGTCTAATAGTGCATTTCACTCGCCATTCCACGCGCTTTAAGATGCCGCCGAGCCCTGTACGGTATCTGAAATAGGAGCGACGTAAATTGAACAAATGTGATAGAATTTTGCTGAATTCTTAAATTAACCATAGTATAAAATGATCTAATCGGGTCTCTGTACGCCCAACCATAGAAATCTAATAGTGCATTTTACTCGCCATTTCATGCGCTTTGAGATGCCGCTTAGCCCAATACGCTATCTGAAATAGGAGCGACGTAAATTGAATAAATGTGATGGAATTTCGCGGAATTCTTTTATTAACCAAAATATAAAATGATCTAATCGGGTCCCTTATTGCCCTATCAAAGAAGTTTAATAGTGCATTTTAATCGCCATTCCACGCGCTTTAAGGTGCCGCCTAGCCCAGTTCGCTATCTGAAATACGAACGACGTAAATTGAACAAATGTGATAGAATTTCGCTGAATTCTGAAATTAACTACAATATAAAATGATCTAATCGGGTCTCTGTTTGCCCTACCCTAGAAGTTTAATAGTGCATTTTACTCGCCATTCCACGCGCTTTAAGATGCCGCCTCGCCCAGTACGCTATCTGAAATAGGAGCGACGTAAATTGAACAAATGTGATAGAATTTTGCTGAATTCTTAAATTAACCATAATATAAAATGATCTAATCGGGTCTCCGTTTGCCCTACCCTAGAAGTTTAATAGTGCATTTTATTCGCCATTCCATGCGCCTTGAGATGCCGCTTGGCCCAATTCGCTATCTGAAATTGGAGCGACGTAAATTGAACAAATGTGATAGGATTTCGCTGAATTCTTATATTAACCAAAATATAAAATGATCTAATCGGGTCTCTGATTGCCCTATCATAGAAGGCTAATAGTGCATTTTACACGCTATTACACGCGCTTTAAGATGGCGGCTAGCCCAGTAGGCTATCTGAAATAGGAGTGACGTAAATTGAACAAATGTGATAGAATTACGCTTAATTCTTATATTAACCGTAATATAAAATGATCTAATCGGGTCTCTGTTTGTCCTACCCTAGAAGTTTAATAGTGCATTTCACTCGTAATGTCATGCGCTTTGAGATGCCGCTTAGGACAATACGCTATCTGAAATAGGAGCGACGTAAATTGAACAAATGTGATAGAATTTCGCTGATTTCATATATTAACCAAAATATAAAATGACCTAATCGGGTCTCTGATTGCCCTATCATAGAAGTTTAATAGTGCATTTCACTCATCATTTCATGCGCTTTGAGATGCCGCTTAGCCGAATACGCTATCTGAAATAGGAGCGACGTAAATTGAACAAATGTGATAGAATTTCCCTGAATTCTTATATTAACCTTAATGTAAAATGATCTAATCGGGTCTCTGTTTGCCCTAGCCAAGAAGATTAATAGTGCATTTTATTGGACATTCCATGCGCTTTGAGATGCCGCTTAGCCCTATAAGCTATCTGAAATAGGAGCGACGTAAATTGAATAAATGTGATAGAATTTCGCTGAATTCTTATATTAACCAAATTATAAAATGATCTAATCGGGTCTCTGATTGCCCTATTATAGAAGTTCAATAGTGCGTTTTACTCGCCATTCCACGCGCATTAAGATGCTGCCTCGCCCAGTACGGTATCTGAAATAGGAGCGACGTAAATTGAACAAATGTGATAGAATTTTGCTGAATTCCTAAATTGACGGTAATATAAAATGATCTAATCGGGTCTCTGTTAGACCTACCCTAGAAGTTTAATAGTGCATTTTACTCGCCATTTCATGCGCATTGAGATGCCGCTTAGCCCAATACGCTATCTGAAATAGGAGCGACGTAAATTGAACAAATGTGATAGAATTTCGCTGAATTCTTAAATTAACCATAATATAAAATGATCTAATCGAGTCTCTGCTTGCCCTACCCTAGAAGTATAATAGTGCATTTTACTCGCCATTTCATGCGCTCTGAGATGCCGCTTAGCCCAATACGCTATCTGAAATAGGAGCGACGTAAATTGAACAAATGTGATAGAATTACGCTGAATTCTTATATTAACCGTAATGTAAAATTATCTAATCGGGTCTCTCTTTACCTTAACCTAGAAGTTTAATAGTGCATTTCACTCGTCATTTTATGCGCTTTGAGATGCCGCTTAGCCCAATACGCTATCTGAAATAGGAGCGACGTAAATTGAACAAATGTGATAGAATTTCCCTGACATCTTATATTAAACAAAATATAAAATGATCTAGTCGGGTCTCTGATCGCCCTATCATAAAAGGTTAATAGTGCATTCTACTCGCCATTCCACGCGCTTTAAGATGCCGACAAGCCCAATACGCAATCTGAAATAGGAGCGACGTAAATTGAACAAATGTGATAGAATTTCGCTGAATTCTTAAATTAACCATAATATAAAATGATCTAATCGAGTCTCTGCTTGCCCTACCCTAGAAGTTTAATAGTGCATTTTACTCGTCATTTCATGCGCTTTGAGATGCCGCTTTACCCAATACGCTATCTGAAATAGGAGCGACGTAAATTGAACGAATGTGATAGAATTTCGCTCAATTCTTAAATTAACCATAATATAAAATGAACTAATCGAGTCTCTGCTTGCCCTACCCTAGAAGTTTAATAGTGCATTTTACTCGTCATTTCATGCGCTTTGAGATGCCGCTTTACCCAATACGCTATCTGAAATAGGAGCGACGTAAATTGAACGAATGTGATAGAATTTCGCTCAATTCTTAAATTAACCATAATATAAAATGATCTAATCGGGTCTCTGTTTGCCCTACCCTAGAACTTTAATAGTGCATTTTATTCGCCATTTCATGCGCTTTGAGGTGCCGCTTAGCCCAATACGCTATCTGAAATAGGAGCGACGTAAATTGAACGAATGTGATAGAATTTCGCTCAATTCTTAAATTAACCGTAATATAAAATGATATAATCGGGTCTCTGTTTGCCCTATCATAGAAGTTTAATAGTGCATTTTACTCGCCATTTCATGTGCTTTAAGGTGCCGCATAGCCCAATACACTATCTGGAATAGGAGCGACGTAAATTGGACAAATGTGATAGAATTTCCCTGGATTCTTATATTAACCTTAATGTAAAATGATCTAATCGGGTCTCTGTTTGCCTTATCCTAGAAGTTTAATACTGCAATTTACTCGCCATTTCATGCTCTTTGAGATGCCGCTTAGCCCAATACGCTATCTGAAATAGGAGCGACGTAAATTGAACAAATGTGATAGAATTTCGCTGAATTCTTAAATTAACCATAATATAAAATGATCTAATCGGGTCTCTGTTCGCCCTACCATAGAAGTCTATTAGTGCATTTCACTCGCCATTCCACGCGCTTTAAGATGCCGCCGAGCCCAGTACGGTATCTGAAATAGGAGCGACGTAAATTGAACAAATGTGATAGAATTTTTCTGAATTCTTAAATTAACCATAATATAAAATGATATAATCGGGTCTCTGTACGCCCTACCATAGAAATCTAATAGTGCATTTTACTCGCCATTTCATGCGCTTTGAGATGCCGCTTAGCCCAATACGCTATCTGAAATAGGAGCGACGTAAATTGAATAAATGTGATGGAATTTCGCTGAATTCTTATATTAACCAAAATATAAAATGATCTAATCGGGTCTCTTATTGCCCTATCATAGAAGCTTAATAGTGCATTTTAATCGCCATTCCACGCGCTTTAAGGTGCCGCCTAGCCCAGTACGCTATCTGAAATACGAACGACGTAAATTGAACAAAAGTGATAGAATTTTGCTGAATGATTAAATTAACCATAATATAAAATGATCTAATCGGGTCTCTGTTTGCCCTACCCTAGAAGTTTAATAGTGCGCCTTACTCGCCATTTCATGCGCATTGAGATGCCGCTTAGCCCAATACGCTATCTGAAATAGGAGCGACGTAAGGTGAACAAATGTGATAGAATTTCGCTGAATTCTTTTATTAACCATAATGTAAAATGATCTAATCGGGTCTCTGTTCGCCCTAGCCTAGAAGTATAATAGTGCATTTTACTCGCCATTTCATGCGCTTTGAGATGCCGCTTAGCCCAATACGCTATCTGAAATAGGAGCGACGTAAATTGAACAAATGTGATAGAATTTCGCTGAATTCTGAAATTAACTATAATATAAAATGATCTAATCGGGTCTCTGTTTGCCCTACCCTAGAAGTTTAATAGTGCATTTTACTCGCCATTCCACGCGCTTTAAGATGCCGCTTAGTCCAGTACGCTATCCGAAATAGGAGCGACGTAAATTGACCAAATGTGATAGAATTACGCTTAATTATTATATTAACATTAATATAAAATGATCTAATCGGGTCTCTGATAGCCTTATCATAGAAGGCTAATAGTGCATTTTACTCGCCATTCCACGCGCTTTAAGATGCCGCCTCGCCCAGTACGCTATCTGAAATAGGAGCGACGTAAATTGAACAAATGTGATAGAATTACGCTTAATTCTTATATTAACATTAATATAAAATGATCTAATCGGGTCTCTGATTGCCCTATCATAGAAGGCTAATAGTGCATTTTACTCGCCATTCCACGCGCTTTAAGATGCCGCCTCGCCCAGTACGCTATCTGAAATAGGAGCGACGTAAATTGAACAAATGTGATAGAATTTTGCTGAATTCTTAAATTAACCATAATATAAAATGATCTAATCGGGTCTCCGTTTGCCCTACCCTAGAAGTATAATAGTGCATTTTATTCGCCATTCCATGCGCTTTGAGATGCCGCTTGGCCCAATTCGCTATCTGAAATAGGAGCGACGTAAATTGAACAAATGTGATAGGATTTCGCTGAATTCTTATATTAACCAAAATATAAAATGATCTAATCCGGTCTCTGATTGCCCTATCATAGAAGGCTAATAGTGCATTTTACTCGCTATTACACGCGCTTTAAGATGGCGGCTAGCCCAGTAGGCTATCAGAAATAGGAGTGACGTAAATTGAACAAATGTGATAGAATTACGCTTAATTCTTATATTAACCGTAATATAAAATGATCTAATCGGGTCTCTGTTTGTCCTACCCTACAAGTTTAATAGTGCATTTCACTCGTAATTTCATGCGCTTTGAGATGCCGCTTAGCTCAATACGCTATCTGAAATAGGAGCGACGTAAATTGAACAAATCTGATAGAATTTCCCTGAATTCTTATATTATCCTTAATGTAAAATGATCTAACCGGGTCTCTGTTCGACCTACCCTAGAAGTTTAATAGTGCATTTCACTCGTCATTTCATGCGCTTTGAGATGCCGCTTAGCCCTATAAGCTATCTGAAATAGGAGCGACGTAAATTGAATAAATGTGATAGAATTTCGCTGAATTCTTATATTAACCAAGTTATAAAATGATCTAATCGGGTCTCTGATTGCCCTATTATAGAAGTTCAATAGTGCGTTTTACTCGCCATTCCACGCGCTTTAAGATGCCGCCTCGCCCAGTACGCTATCTGAAATAGGAGCGACGTAAATTGAACAAATGTGATAGAATTTTGCTGAATTCCTAAATTGACGGTAATATAAAATGATCTAATCGGGTCTCTGTTAGACCTACCCTAGAAGTTTAATAGTGCATTTTACTCGCCATTTCATGCGCTTCGAGATGCCGCTTAGCACAATACGCTATCTGAAATAGGAGCGACGTAAATTGAACAAATGTGATAGAATTACGCTGAATTCTTATATTAACCGTAATATAAAATGAACTAATCGGGCCTCTCTTTGCCTTACCCTAGAAGTTTAATAGTGCATTTCACTCGTCATTGCATGCGCTTTGAGATGCCGCTTAGCCCACTACGCTATCTGAAATAGGAGAGACGTAAATTGAACAAATGTGATAGAATTTCGCTGAATTCTTTTATTAACCGTAATGTAAAATGATCTAATCGGGTCTCTGTTCGCCCTAGCCTATAAGTTTAATAGTGCATTTTATTCGCCATCTCATGCGCTTTGAGATGCCGCTTAGCCCAATACGCTATCTGAAATAGGAGCGACGTAAATTGAACAAATGTGATAGAATTTCCCTGAATTCTTATATTAACCTTGATGTAAAATGATCTAAGCGGGTATCTGTTTGCCCTAGCCTAGAAGATTAATAGTGCATTTTATTCGACATTCCGTGCGCTTTGAGATGCTGCTTAGCCCAATACGCTATCTTAAATAGGACCGACGGTAAATTGAACAAATGTGATAGAATTTTGCTGAATTCTTAAATTAACCATAATACAAAATGATCTAATCGGGTCTCTGTTTGCCCTACCCTAGAAGTATAATAGTGCATTTTACTCGCCATTTCATGCGCTCTGAGATGCCGCTTAGCCCAATACGCTATCTGAAATATGAGCGACGTAAATTGAACAAATGTGATAGAATTTCTCTGAAATCTTATATTAAACAAAATATAAAATGATCTAATCGGGTCTCTGATTGCCCTATCATAGAAGTTTAGGAGTGCATTTTACTCGCCATTTCATGCGCTTTGAGATGCCGCTTAGCACAGTACGCTATCTGAAATATGAGCGACGTAAATTGAACAAATGTGATAGAATTTTGCTGAATTCTTATATTAACCTTAATGTAAAATGATCTAATCGGGTCTCTGTTCGCCCTACCCTAGAAGTTTAATGTTGCATTTCACTCGTCATTTCATGCGCCTTGAGATGCCGCCTAGCCCAGTACACTATCTTAAATAGGAGCGACGTAAATTGAACAAATGTGATAGAATTTCGCTGAATTCTTAAATTAACCATAATACAAAATGATCTAATCGGGTCTCCGTTTGCCCTACCCTAGAAGTTTAATAGTGCATTTTACTCGCCATTCCATGCGCTTTGAGATGCCGCTTAGCCCAATACGCTATCTGAAATATGAGCGACGTAAATTGAACAAATGTGATAGAATTTCCCTGAAATCTTATATTAAACAAAATATAAAATGGTCTAATCGGGTCTCTGATTGCCCTATCATAGAAGTTTAGTAGTGCATTTTGCTCGCCCTTCCACGCGCTTTATGATGCCGCCTAGCCCAGTACGCTATCTGAAATAGGAGCGACGTAGGTTGAACAAATGTGATAGAATTACGCTGTATTCTTATATTAACCGTAACATAAAATGATCTAATCGGGTCTCTTTTTGCTTTACCCTAGAAGTTTAATAGTGCGTTTTACTTGTCATTTCATGCGCTTTGAGATTCCGCTTAGCCCAACACGCTAACTGAAATAGGAGCGACGTAAATTGAACAAATGTGATAGAATTTCGCTGAATTCATATATTAACCAAAATATAAAATGATCTAATCGGGTCTCTGATTGCCCTATCATAGAAGTTTAATAGTGCATTTCACTCATCATTTCATGCGCTTTGAGATGCCGCTTAGCCGAATACGCTATCTGAAATAGGAGCGACGTAAATTGAACAAATGTGATAGAATTTCCCTGAATTCTTATATTAACCTTAATGTAAAATGATCTAATCGGGTCTCTGTTTGCCCTAGCCAAGAAGATTAATAGTGCATTTTATTGGACATTCCATGCGCTTTGAGATGCCGCTTAGCCCTATAAGCTATCTGAAATAGGAGCGACGTAAATTGAATAAATGTGTTAGAATTTCGCTGAATTCTTATATTAACCAAATTATAAAATGATCTAATCGGGTCTCTGATTGCCCTATTATAGAAGTTCAATAGTGCGTTTTACTCGCCATTCCACGCGCATTAAGATGCCGCCTCGCCCAGTACGCTATCTGAAATAGGAGCGACGTAAATTGAACAAATGTGATAGAATTTTGCTGGATTCCTAAATTGACGGTAATATAAAATGGTCTAATCGGGTGTCTGTTGGACCTACCCTAGAAGTTTAATAGTGCATTTCACTCGTCATTTCATGCGCTTTGAGATGCCGCTTAGCCCACTACGCTATCTGAAATAGGAGAGACGTAAATTGAACAAATGTGATAGAATTTCGCTGAATTCTTTTATTAACCGTAATGTAAAATGTTCTAATCGGGTCTCTGTTCGCCCTAGCCTATAAGTTTAATAGTGCATTTTATTCGCCATCTCATGCGCTTTGAGATGCCGCTTAGCCCAATACGCTATCTGAAATATGAGCGACGTAAATTGAACAAATGTGATAGAATTTCTCTGAAATCTTATATTAAACAAAATATAAAATGATCTAATCGGGTCTCTGATTGCCCTATCATAGAAGTTTAGGAGTGCATTTTACTCGCCATTTCATGCGCTTTGAGATGCCGCTTAGCACAGTACGCTATCTGAAATACGAGCGACGTAAATTGAACAAATGTGATAGAATTTTGCTGAATTCTTATATTAACCTTAATGTAAAATGATCTAATCGGGTCTCTGTTCGCCCTACCCTAGAAGTTTAATGTTGCATTTCACTCGTCATTTCATGCGCCTTGAGATGCCGCCTAGCCCAGTACACTATCTTAAATAGGAGCGACGTAAATTGAACAAATGTGATAGAATTTCGCTGAATTCTTAAATTAACCATAATACAAAATGATCTAATCGGGTCTCCGTTTGCCCTACCCTAGAAGTTTAATAGTGCATTTTACTCGCCATTCCATGCGCTTTGAGATGCCGCTTAGCCCAATACGCTATCTGAAATATGAGCGACGTAAATTGAACAAATGTGATAGAATTTCCCTGAAATCTTATATTAAACAAAATATAAAATGGTCTAATCGGGTCTCTGATTGCCCTATCATAGAAGTTTAGTAGTGCATTTTGCTCGCCCTTCCACGCGCTTTATGATGCCGCCTAGCCCAGTACGCTATCTGAAATAGGAGCGACGTAGGTTGAACAAATGTGATAGAATTACGCTGTATTCTTATATTAACCGTAACATAAAATGATCTAATCGGGTCTCTTTTTGCTTTACCCTAGAAGTTTAATATTGCATTGCACTCGCCATTTCATGCGCTTTGAGATGCCGCTTAGCCCAATACGCTATCTGAAATAGGAGCGACGTAAATTGAACAAATGTGATAGAATTACGCTGAATTCTTATATTAACCGTAATGTAAAATTATCTAATCGGGACTCTCTTTGCCTTACCCTAGAAGTTTAATACTGCATTTCACTCGTCATTTTATGCGCTTTGAGATGCCGCGTAGCCCACTACGCTATCTGAAATAGGAGAGACGTAAATTTAACAAATGTGATAGAATTTCGCTGAATTCATTTATTAACCGTAATGTAAAATGATCTAATCGGGTCTCTGTTCACCCTAGCCTACAAGTTTAATAGTGCATTTTATTCGCCATCTCATGCGCTTTGAGATGCCGCTTAGCCCAATACGCTATCTGAAATAAGAAAGACGTAAATTGAACGAATGTGATAGAATTTCCCTGAAATCTTATATTAAACAAAATATAAAATGATCTGATCGGGTCCCTGATTGCCCTATCGTAGAAGTTTAATAGTGCATTTTACTCGCCATTCCACGCGCTTTAAGATGCCGCTTAGTCCAGTACGCTATCCGAAATAGGAGCGACGTAAATTGACCAAATGTGATAGAATGACGCTTAATTCTTATATTAACATTAATATAAAATGATCTAATCGGGTCTCTGGTTGCCCTAGCCTAGAAGATTAATAGTGCATTTTATTCGACATTCCGTGCGCTTTGAGATGCTGCTTAGCCCAATACGCTATCTGAAATAGGAGCGACGTAAATTGAACAAATGTGATAGAATTACGCTTAATTCTTATATTAACATTAATATAAAATGATCTAATCGGGTCTCTGATTGCCCTATCATAGAAGGCTAATAGTGCATTTTTACTCGCCATTCCACGCGCTTTAAGATGCCGCCTCGCCCAGTACGCTATCTGAAATAGGAGCGACGTAAATTGAACAAATGTGATAGAATTACGCTTAATTCTTATATTAACATTAATATAAAATGATCTAATCGGGTCTCTGATTGCCCTATCATAGAAGGCTAATAGTGCATTTTACTCGCCATTCCACGCGCTTTAAGATGCCGCCTCGCCCAGTACGCTATCTGAAATAGGAGCGACGTAAATTGAACAAATGTGATAGAATTTTGCTGAATTCCTAAATTGACGGTAATATAAAATGATCTAATCGGGTCTCTGTTAGACCTACCCTAGAAGTTTAATAGTGCATTTTACTCGCCATTTCATGCGCTTCGAGATGCCGCTTAGCACAATACGCTATCTGAAATAGGAGCGACGTAAATTGAACAAATGTGATAGAATTACGCTGAATTCTTATATTAACCGTAATATAAAATGATCTAATCGGGTATCTGTTTGCCTTACCCTAGAAGTTTAATTGTGCATTTTAATCGCCATTTCATGGGTTTTGAGATGCCGCTTAGCCCAATACGCTATCTGAAATAGGAGCGACGTAAATTGAACAAATGTGATAGAATTTCGCTGAATTCTTAAATTAACCATAATATAAAATGATCTAATCGGGTCTCTGTTTGCCCTACCCTAGAAGTGTAATAGTGCATTTTACTCGCCATTCCACGCGCTTTAAGATGCCGCTTAGCCCAATACGCTATCTGAAATAGGAGCGACGTAAATGGAACAAATGTGATAGAATTTCCCTGAATTCTTATATTAACCTTAATGTAAAATGATCTAATCGGGTCTCTGTTTGCCCTAGCCTAGAAGATTAATAGTGCATTTTATTCGGCATTCCGTGCGCTTTGAGATGCTGCTTAGCCCAATACGCTATCTGAAATAGGAGCGACGTAAATTGAACAAATGTGATAGAATTACGCTGAATTCTTATATTAACCGTAATGTAAAATTATCTAATCGGGTCTCTCTTTGCCTTACCCTAGAAGTTTAATAGTGCATTTCACTCGTCATTTTATGCGCTTTGAGATGCCGCTTAGCCCAATACGCTATCTGAAATAGGAGCGACGTAAATTGAACAAGTGTGATAGAATTTCATTGAATTCTTAATTTAACCATAATATAAAATGATTTAATCGGGTCTCTGTTTGCCCTACCCTAGAACTTTAATAGTGCATTTTATTCGCCATTTCATGCGCTTTGAGGTGCCGCTTAGCCCAATACGCTATCTGAAATAGGAGCGACGTAAATTGAACGAATGTGATAGAATTTCGCACAATTCTTAAATTAACCATAATATAAAATGATGTAATCGGGTCTCTGTTTGCCCTACCCTAGAACTTTAATAGTGCATTTTACTCGCCATTTCATGCGCTTTGAGGTGCCGCTTAGCCCAATGCGCTATCTGAAATAGGAGCGACGTAAATTGAACGAATGTGATAGAATTTCGCTCAATTCTTAAATTAACCGTAATATAAAATGATATAATCGGGTCTCTGTTTGCCCTATCATAGAAGTTTAATAGTGCATTTTACTCGCCATTTCATGTGCTTTAAGGTGCCGCATAGCCCAATACATTATCTGGAATAGGAGCGACGTAAATTGAACAAATGTGATAGAATTTCCCTGGATTCTTATATTAACCTTAATGTAAAATGATCTAATCGGGTCTCTGTTTGCCTTATCCTAGAAGTTTAATACTGCAATTTACTCGCCATTTCATGCTCTTTGAGATGCCGCTTAGCCCAATACGCTATCTGAAATTGGAGCGACGTAAATTGAACAAATGTGATAGAATTTCGCTGAATTCTTATATTAACCGTAATATAAAATGATCTAATCGGGTCTCTGTTCGCCCTACCATAGAAGTCTAATAGTGCATTTCACTCGCCATTCCACGCGCTTTAAGATGCCGCCGAGCCCAGTACGGTATCTGAAATAGGAGCGACGTAAATTGAACAAATGTGATAGAATTTTGCTGAATTCTTAAATTAACCATAATATAAAATGATATAATCGGGTCTCTGTACGCCCTACCATACAAATCTAATAGTGCATTTTACTCGCCATTTCATGCGCTTTGAGATGCCGCATAGCCCAATACGCTATCTGAAATAGGAGCGACGTAAATTGAATAAATGTGATGGAATTTCGCTGAATTCTTATATTAACCAAAATATAAAATGATCTAATCGGGTCTCTTATTGCCCTATCATAGAAGCTTAATAGTGCATTTTAATCGCCATTCCACGCGCTTTAAGGTGCCGCCTAGCCCAGTACGCTATCTGAAATACGAACGACGTAAATTGAACAAAAGTGATAGAATTTTGCTGAATGATTAAATTAACCA